>JAKFHU010002274.1:0-10323 GCA_023783475.1 Daubentonia madagascariensis | reverse complement strand
TTTCCCCTTCTCCCTTTTCTCTTTTCCAAAAACCCCCGGGGGGGGAAAACCAAAATTTTATCCCTTCCCCCCAAAAACCTTTTTTAAAACCCTTATTAAGGGGAAAAGGGGGGGACAAAAAGATGGGGGAAAAATTTAAAAAAAATCCTAGTTACGGAAAAAATTGATTAGAAAAAAAAAAAAAGGGGTGGGGTTTTCCCAATTTTTTGTTTGCCCAACCCCCAACCCCAGGGGCATTTTAAAGGTTTAAAGGGGAAGGCCAAAAAAATTTTATAAAATCCCCCCTTTTTTTTTAAAAAAGGGGAAACATTTTTTAAAAACAGGTTTTTTAAAAAAGAAAAAAAAACCGGTTAAAAAAAATTTTGGCCCCCCCAACCCCCTTTTCCCCCCAAAACCCCTGTTCGGGCCTTTTTAAAGGGAAAAAGCTTTTTTTTAATTTAATTTTTTTCCTTTTATGTTTCCCCAGGGGTTTCTTTTAAGGGGAAAAAAATTTTTTAAGGGGGGAAAAAATTTTTTTTTTTTAAAAAATTTTATTTTCCCCCCTTTTTTTTTATTACAAAAAAAAAAAAAAAAACCTTTTAACTAAAAAAAAAAATTTTCCCTTAAATCAAATTTTTGGGGAATCCCCCAAAAAGGCCCCCTCCCCCTTAAAATAATTTTTCTTAGGGGGATTTCCCCCTTTTTCCCCTTTCCTTTTTTCCACTGCCCCCGGTTTTTCCCTGGGGGGTATTTTTCCCATCATTTCCCTTTTGCTTTTGGTTTTCCAATTTTTTCGTTTACCAAAAAAAAAACCCTTTTGCGGGTTTGAAAAGGGGGGAAAAAACGGGGGGAAAATTGTTAGGGGGGCGGGCCTTTTTTTTTTTTTTTGGGGGAACAGGGGGGGGGGTTCCCATTTTTGGTTTTTGGCCAGGGCAGGGGGGCAGTTGGCAGGGGGAATTCAAAAAGTAAACGGGAAAAAACCCTAAAAAAAAAAAAAAAAATTTTCCGGGGGCTAAAAAAGGCCCTTTCCTCCGGGCCTAAAGGGCCCTCCCAAAAAAGGGGGGGGGGGGGGGGGGGATTTTAAAGGGGGGCAGGGGCCCCCAACTTTTTGGCTAAATTTTTCTTTTTTTTTGGGGGGGGGGCCCCGGGGGGTTTTTGGGTTTTTTGTCCCGGGGTGGTCTTAAAAAAATTCCAAAAAACCCCCCCAAAGAAAAATTCCCCTTTTTTAAAAAAGGGCCCCCCAAAAATTTGCTGGAAAAATTGGGGGGGGGCCCCAAACCGGGGTCGGGGTTTCCCTGAAAAAAATTTGGGTTTTTTTTAAAAAAATTTAGTTTTTTCCCCCCCCAATTGGGGGGAAAAAAGGTAAAAACCCGGGGCTTGAATTGAAAAACCCCCATGGGAAAACCCCCCCCCCCCTTTTAAAGTTTCCAAAAATTTTTTTTTTTTCCAAAAAAAACTTAAGGGGGTTTAAAATTTTAAAAAGGGTTGGGAAAGGGGGGGGGGTTTAAAAATTTTTTTTAAAAAAAAAAATTAAAACCCCAAAACTGGGGCCAAAAAACCAAAAAAAAAAAAAAAAAAACCCAAAATTTTGGGGTTGGGGGGGGGGTTTTTAAGGGGAAAAAAGGGAGGGGAAAAAAAAAAAGCTGGGGGGGAAAAAAAGGGCCCCCGGGGGGGGGAAACAAAAAAAAAAAGGGGGGGGCCGGGGCCCCGGGTTCCGGGGGGCCAATTTTTTATTTGGGGCCCTTTGGGACCGGGGCCCCGGGGGGCCCACCCACGGGGGCCCAACCAGGGGCCGGGGGGAAAACTGGAAAAATCGCGGGTTTGGGGCCCTGTCCTTTTTTGGGGGGGAAATTTAAAAATTGGCTTCCCAGGGGGGAAAAAAACCCTTTCCATGGGGAAAAGAGGGGGAAAAAAAGGGTTTGTTTCTTCTGGGGAAAAGGGTTTTTCCTTCTGATTTTTAATATTTTTTGGGGGAAAAAAAAAACCCCAGGGGGGGGGAAGGGAGGGGGGTTTTCTGTTTTTTTTTTTTCCCAAGGAAAAAAAACGGGAAGGGGGGGGTGGGGGGGTAAAGGGTTTTTTTGGGCCATTTAAAACCCCCAAAAAAAAAATTTAAAAAATCCCAAACAAATTTTGGGGCCCCCCCAGGCTGGAAAAAAAAAACCCAACCTAGGTCTCTTTGGGCCTTTTTTGGGGGGGGGGGGGGGGGGTTTTCCCCCCCTTTCGGTTTTAAAAAAAAAGTTTTTTCTATTTTTTTAAAGGGGGAAAAAAACCCAAAACATTTTTTTGGGGCCCCGGGCTTAAAAAATTCAGACCCTTTGGTTCCCCCCAGCGGGTTACGATTGGATTTTTTTTAGGGAAAAAGGGGGCCCAAAGGTTTTTTTCAGGGGGGGAAAAAGGAAAGGGGGCCAAGGAAATTTTTTTTTCCCCTTTTTCCCCTTTTTTTTAAAATTTAAGGTTACCCCCAAATTTTTTTTACCCTTTTTTGGGGGGTTTTTTTAAAGATGTCCCCCATTTTTTTTGGGTTGGGGAAAAAAACCCCCCGGCTGAAAAAAATGTAAAAATTTAAAAAAAAAAAAATTTCCCCTTTTTTATCTCAGGAAAAAATTTTGTGGGAAAAAAAACCCCAGGGCTAAAAAGGGGGAAACTGGGGCCCAAAAAAAGGGGAAATTCGGGGGGGAAAAAAAGGTTTTTCTAAATTTAAAAATTTTACATAAAGGAAAAAAAAGGGGCCCCGGGGTCCTTTTTTGGGGAAAACCCAAGGCATTTAAAACGGGGACCCGGAGGGGGAAAAAATCTTTTTTGGAAAAAATTTTTCCCTTTAGGTTTTGGGGGGGGGTTTTAGGTAATCTCCCCGGGGCCCTCTAAAGGGGGGCGGGGGAAACCGGGCAGGGGGGGGGAAATTTTTTCCCCCCCCCGGGAAAATTTGGGGGGGGGGAAAAATTTCCCCCTTTTAACCTTGGGCCATTTTTTTCCCACCAAAGGGAAACCCCTTCTTTTTACCCCCCCAAAAAAAAAAACCCGGTTTTCCCCCCCTTCACCCCCCAAAAAAAACCCCCACCCCCCTCCACTACAGGGAAAAAAAAATGGGGGGGCTTAAAGGGGCTTTTTTTCCCCCATTTTTTTTTTGGGGAAAAAAAAAATTGTTCTGAAAAAAAAAAAAAAAACCAGGGGTTTAAAAAAGGGGAAATTTTTTTTCCTATGCTTTAAAATTTTTTTGGGCCCCAAAACGGGGAAAAAAAGAAAGGGTTGTTAAAAAACCCTTGGGTTGAGAAAAAAAAATGTTTTTTTTTCCCAAAATTAAAAAATTTTTCCCGGGGGCCCCTTCCCCCCCAAAGGGCAGTGGCTGGGGGCATTTTCCCTAAAAAAAAATTTAAACAGAAAAAAAAACAAAAATTTGGGGGTTTCCCAAAAAAAACGTTTTTTAAAAATTTTTTTTTAAGCCCCCAAACCCCAAAAAGGCAGGGCCCCGGGGGTCTTTAAAATTGGGGGGGAAAGGGGTTACCCCCTTTTTTGGGGGGATTTTCCTTAAAGGCCAAAAAAAAACCCTTGGTTTTTAAAGGGGACCCCCAAAAAGGGGGCCCCCTTAAAAGGAAAACCTTTTTGGGTTTTTTAAAAAAGGGGGGAACCTTTGGGGCAAAAAGGGCCAATTTGGGGGGGGGGCCCCCAGGGGCCCCCCAACCAGCCCCAAAAAAAAAAACCCTTTCCTGGGGGGGGCCCCAATTTTTTTCCCTCGGAAAAAGGGGAAAAAAAACCCTAAAATTTTTTTCCCCTTTGGTTCCCCAGGGGAAATTTGAAAATTAAGTAAGGTCAAAACTTTCTTCCCAGGGGGCCTATTTTTCCTTTTGGGGTTAGGGCTTCCCGAAAAAAAACCAAAAATCACCCAAAAAGGGCGGGGAAAAAATTTTTTCTTTCCCCTTTTTTGGGGGCCCAAAAGAACCCCAAAAAAAAAAATTTCCCAAAAGGGGGTTTCGGGGCGGGGGGGGGGTTCCCTTCGGGGAAGCTTTGGGGGGAGTCCTTTCCGGGGGCCTTTCCCCTTCCCTTTAAGCTTTTGGGGGGTTGCGGGAAAACCCCTTTTTGGGAATTTTGGGGCGGGGCAAAAAACTCCTATTTTGGGGCCTTTCTGTTTTGCCCCTTTTAATTCTTCTTTTTTGAAAGGTTGTTTTTTCTGTCTTCTTATTTTTAAAAAAAACCCAAACCTTTTCCTTTGGATTTGGGGGTTTCACCCAAAAAATCCGGATGGACAAAATTTTCCAAAAAAAACCCCATAAAACATAAAATTTTTCTGAAAAGGGTTTTCCCCTTTAAAAAAATTTTAAAAGTTTTCCTGGGGGGGATAAAATTTTTTTTGGGGGGGGGGGGGCCCAAAATTTTAAAAAAAACCCAAAATTCCCCAAATTTAAAAGGGAGAAGGGGAAATAGGGGGGGGGACAGCCCCCAAGGGGGGCCCTTAAAGGGGGGGAAAGGGAAAACCGGGGCGGGAAAAAAAGAAAAAAAAATTTTGGTTTTAAAAGTGGGGATTTCTGCTAAGCCACCCCCTTTCGGGGTTTCGGGGGAAAAATTTTAAAATTTTTCGGGGCCGGGGGGGATTTCCAAAAAATTTAAAAAGGGGGAAACCCGGGAAAAAATTTGGGGAATTTGGGAAAAACCTATTTCTTAAAAAAGGGGGATTTAATTTAAAAAAAAGGGGAAATTTTTCCCTTTTAATTTAAAAAGGGAAAATTTGGGGGGTTTTTTTTAAAATTTTTAGAAAGGGGGGCCCTTTTGGGTTGGCCTTTTTTCCTAAAACTTTTAAAACGGGAAAAAATTAGGGGTTCCCCCTTTGGGGGGAAATTTTCTGCCCTGGGGGGGGGCCTGCCCTTTTTAATTTCCCCAACCCAAAAAAAAAAAAAGGGGAAAAAAAAAAAAGAAAAATGAGTTTTCTTTTTTTTTTTTTTCTTTCTTTTTTTCCTTTTTTTTTTTTTTTTTTTTGGGGGGGGCCCACGGGGGGTTCCCCCCCTTTTCCACCCCCCCCGGGGAGGGGGGTTTTGGGGGAAAATTTCTTTTGGCGGGTCACTTGCCAAAATTTTCCAAAAAACCCCCGGGCTCAAAAAAAAATTTTCCTTTCCGGGGTTTTAAAACCCTTTCCAGAGAGGGGGGGGGGAAGGGTAGGGGGGAAACCCCCCCCACGATTTGGGGGTTTGTTTTTTTTTTTTTCCTAGGGGGGGAAGGGGGTTTTTCGTTTCCCTTTGTTTAAAGGGGGCGGGGCCCCAGGGGAAAATTTCCCCTGGGGGCCAAAGGCAATTCACCCCCGCCTTCGGGGCCTTCCAGGGCGGGGGTTTGGGTTTTCCCCGGGGGCTTGGGAGATTCCCGGAGAAAAAACCGGGAAAAGGGGGTTTTAAAAGGGGGGAAAAAAAAAAAAAGGGAAAAAAAATTAAAGGGGGAGGGGGTTTAATTTTTTGGGAGGAAAAAAAAAAAAAAAAAAAGAAAAAAAAAAATTTTTTAAAAAAAAGGGGAGAAAAAAAAAAACAGGGGGATTGAAGGGGGGAAAAGGTGTAAACCCCTAAAAAAGGGGGGAAAAAAGGAAAAATTTTAAAAAAAAAAAAACCTGGGGAAAAAAAAAATTTTTTTAAAAAAAAAGGATTAAGGGGAAAACCCAAGTTTGGAAAATTTCCCCGGGGGTTTTAAGCCAAGGGTTTTTGGGGGGAAAAAGGCCATTTTTTTCCCCCCACAAAAATTGGGGTTTTAAAAAGGGTTTTGGCAAGGCCCTTTTCCTTTGGGGGCCCGGGGAAAAAAAAAAAAGGGGGGCCCGGGTTTAACCCCCCCGGGGGGAAAACCCGGGAGAAAAAGGGGGGGGGGGGGCCCCCCAAGGGGGGGGAAAAAAAAAAAAGGGGGGGGGGGTTTGGGTGCCCAGGGGGTTTGGGGGGGCCCCCCCCCCCTTTTTTTGGGGGGGGACCCCCCAAACCTCCCCCCTTTTTTCCCCCGGGGGGGGGGGGCCCATTCACATGGGAGTTTGCTCGGCCCTGTTTTAAAAAGGGGGGGGGGGGATTTGCAGGGGGGGGAAAAAAAAAAACCTTGTGGGCAGGGGACCCAAGGGGGGGGACCGCTGCGTAGCCACGTTTTTTCCCGGGGGGGTTTTTGGGAAAAAAAAACCCCACCCCCGGCACAAAAAACCCTTTTCCCCCCCATGCCCCATCCCAAATTTTTACCCCCCACCCCACCTCCCCCAAAATTTTTGTCCCCCTTTGATGCAAAATTTTTCCCAGGAACCTGGGGAAATCAAACCCCAGTGGTTTTAGCTTCAAGGGAGTTTTTTCCACTTGGGCAAAAAAGATAATTTTGAACCCCAAAAAAAGGGTAACAAAACAAAAGGGGGAAAAAAAAAAAATTTTCCCAAATCTGTTTTTTTGATGAGGGAAAAAAAAAAACGGTTTTTGGGGGAAAAAAACAATTTAATAAAAACCTTTTTGGGCCCAAAAAAAGAAAAAAAGGTTGTCTTTCCAAAAAATGGGGTTTTTTCCCTTAAAAAAAATTTAGAAACCCCTGTTTGGGGAGAAGGGCCCAAAAAACCCTTTAAAACCAAAAAGGGGGTTTTCGGGGAAAACCCCAAGGGGAAAAAAGGGGGCCAAAAAAACCTGCCCAAACTTCCCAAAAAAACCCTCGTTTGGGGAAAGGGGACTTTACCCCCCAAAGGGGTCTATAAATGGGAAAATTGTGGAAAATTTTGGGGAAGGGGGGGGGTTTGGGTGCTGTCCCCCAAAAAACCTAAAAAAACGTAAAAAAAGGGGGGGTTTTGGGAAAAATTTTGGGTAAAAAGGGGGGGGCCCGGGGGAAAAAAATTCGAAAGGGGGTATGGTAGGGGGGAAAAAAACCTTTGGGAATTTGGGCCCCAAAATTAAAGGGGGGGGGGGTTAGGGGGAAGGGGGTTTTTTGGGGGGTTGGGGTGGGGAAGGTTCGGGAAGGGGGAAATTTTGGGGGGGGAAAAAAAAAACATTTTTATTTGGAAAACCGGGAAAAAGGGGGAAAAGGAGGGCCTTTGGGTTTTTGGCAGGGGGCAAAAAAAAAATTTAAAAGGCAAAAAAGGGTTTTCCTTTTTGGGTTTTTAAAAGGGGGGGAAGGGAAAAAAAAATTTTTAAAGGGGGATTTTGGGGGGGAAAACTGGTTTTTTTACCAAAAAAGGGGTTTTTCCAAAACCCAAAAGGGGAAGGGAAGGGGAAACCACCCATTGGGGGTTTTCTTTTTTGTTTGGGCCTTTATGTACCAAAAAAATGGGGGAAAAACCGGGAAAAATTTGGGGGGGAAAAAAACCTTTTAAACCCAAACAAAGGAAAAGGGGGGGAAATTTAAAAATTTTTTTAAAAAATTTATTGGGGGGAATTTTTTCCAGAGGGGGGAAAAAAAAAAGGATTTTAAAAAATTAAAAAAAGTTTTAAGGGTTTTTTCTTGACTTCAGGGAAAAAACCCGGGCCCAATGGAGAAAAAAACCCCAAAGGGGGTTTTTGGGGGGGGGGACGGGTTCCCCGGGCCTTTTAAAAAAAAAAAAATTCTAAAAAACAAGGGGGAGGAAATTTTCGGGGATTTGGGTTTTTAAAAACCCCACCCCCAAAAAAGGGGGCCCCTTTCAAGTAAAAAAGGGGGTTTGGGGCCTCAAGAACCCCTTTTTAAACCCCCAAATTCCAAGGGGGGGGGGAAAGGGGGGGGGGGGAAAAATTAAACCCCAACCCCCTTTTCCCCTCACCCTTTTCTCGGCAAAAAAGGCCTGGGGAAGGAGGGTTTTGGAAAAATTTTTTTTAAAATTTTTTTCTCGAAAAAAAAAAAAACCCCTTTTGGGAGGGGGCTTTTTTGGGGAAAAAAGAAAAAAGCCGGGAAAAAAATTCCAGGGGGAAAAAACCCTTTTTAAAATTTTTTAAAAGGGGGAAAAGCTTTTTTTTCAAAAAAAAAAAAAAACCAAAAAAAACAAACTGGGGGCTAAAAAAGGGGGGGAATAGGGGGAATAAAAAAAAAAAAAAAATTAAAAAATAGGGGAAATTTGGGGGAAACCCCCAAAAAAAAAATTCCATTTTTGTAAAAAAGAAAAAAAAGCTTTTATTTAAAAAAAAAAAATTTTTTACGGGGCAAAAATCTTTTTTTTTTAAAAAAAAAAAAAAAAGGGGGAAGGGAAATGGAGTTTTTAAAAAAAAGGGGGAAAAAAAAAAAACCCAAAAAAAAATTTTCGGGGGGGGCCCAAAAAAGGCCCAAAGGGGGGGGGAAAAATTTAAAATTTTTCCCCGGGGAATTTTTTGTTTATTTTTCCCCTTTTTTTCCCCTTTTTTTAAAAACGGGAAAAAAAAATTTTATCCAAAAAAAAAACTTTAATTTTTTTTAAAACCCCCTTCCCCCCAATTTTTTTTTGGGGGGGGGGACAGGAGGGAAAAAAAACTTGTTTTTATTTTGGGGAAAAAAAAAAAAAAAAAACAGGTAAAATTATGGGGGAAAAAAAATGCCCCCCAAGAGGGAGAAATTTTTCCGGGGAATTTTATTGGGGAAAGGGTTTTTGGGGGGAATTTTTGGGGAAAAAAGATTGTGGGGGGAAGGGGAAAGGGGGGAAACTTTTGGGGGGGAACCCTTTGGGAGGGGGGAAGTTTTTTTGGGGGTTGAAAAAAGGGGGGGAACCTGCCGGAAGGGGGGGGGAAAACGGGGGGAATGGGGGAAAGGGGGGGGGGGGACTTGGGGGGGGGGGGGGAAAAGGATTCTGGTTTGGGGGCCCCCCGGGGGGGGCCCCCGGGGGCTTTGGGGGTTTCCCAACTTTTTTTTAAAAATTTTCCCCTTTTCCCCCGTTTGGGGCCCCCGGGGGGAATTTGGGGGAAACTTTTTTTTTAAAAAAACAATTGGGGGGAACATGGTAAAGGGGGTTTGGAATTTTCCCCCATTTTTCGGGGGGGAAATGGTTAAAAAAGGGATTTTTAAAGGGGTTTCCCAAAATTCTTCCCAAAGCGGGTTTCCCCCTTTGGGCCCCTTTTTTGGGTGAAAAGGTGGGGAAAGCCGGGGGGGGGGAATTTTGTGGGGGGGCAAAAAAAAAAAAAAAAGGAGGGGGGGGGGGCCCCCTTTAAAACCCAAAACCCAAAAAAACCCCCCCCGGGGGGGGGCCCCCAACTTGGGGGGGGGGAAACCCCAAGGGGCCAAAAATGGGGGGCCCCAAGGCCCGGGGAAAAATAAAGGTTTCCCCGGGCCCTTTTAAAATTTGAAAAGGAAAATTGGAAAAGGGGGGAAAAAAAAAAAAAAAAAAAAACCTTTTGAGTTGGGAAAAAGCAAAACCCCCCTTCCCCCCATTTTCGGGCCCTTTTTCGGGGAATTTTGGGGTCAAAAATTTTATAAAAATACACCTTGGGACGAAAAGGGGGCCTTTTCAGGGGAAGTTTTCATGGGGGCAGGGGGGGGGGGAAAAAAGGAAAAAGGGCCCACCCCCCCAGGGGGGGGGCCCACCAAAAAACCCCAAAAAAAAAACTATAAAGTAAAAAAAAAAAATTTTTGGGGTTGTTTTTAAAAGTTTGTAAGTTTTTGTAGAAAAAAACTTTTTTATGCGGGGAAATAAAAAAAAAACTAAAAAAAGGAAACTTTAAATTTAAAACCCGGGCCCGGGGGGTTTTCCCGGGAGTCTCGGGGTTTTTAAAAAACCCTTTTAAACCCAACTCGGGGGGGGGGGGGAACTTTTTTATCCCCTCAAGGTTTTTGGGGGTTTTTTTAAAAAAGGGGGGAAAAAGGGACAGGGGTTTTCGGGGGGTTTGAAAAAAAACCCTTTAAATTCCTAGGGGGGGAAGGGGAAAAATTTATTTTTTTATTAAATTAGGTTATTTTTTTCAAAAACATCCCAAATGGGCCCCAAAAAAAAAAAAAAAAACTATTTTTGGCCAGGGCCTGTTTTTTTGGGGGAAAGGGCCTGGTTTTTTTTCCCGGGGGCCCAAGGGGAGAAAGGGGGGAAAAAAAGGGGGTTTTTTACCTTTTTATAATTTAAAACCAATTTTTTGGGAAAAGGGGGGGTTTTTAAAGGTTTTAAAGGGGGGAAAAAAAGTGAAAAAAAAAAAAAAAAAACAAATTATGAAAAAAAGGGTTTTAATTTTGGGGAATTGGGGTTTAAGGGCGTTCCGCCCCCAAATTTTAAGGGGGGGGGGAACCAAATGGGGGAGGAGGGTTTTGGGGAAAAAAGGGGGACCCCAATTTTTTTGGGGAAAGCCCGGGGTTTCAGGGGGGGGTCCAACGGAGGTGAAAATCTAACAAAAAGGGGAAATTGAAAAAGGGAAAAAAAAAAGGGGGCCCAGGGTAAAAACCCCCTTTAACCGGGGGTTTGGCCCGGGGGCCAGGGGGGAAAAAAGCAGGGTTTGAAAAAAGGCC
>JAKFHU010002271.1:0-28147 GCA_023783475.1 Daubentonia madagascariensis | reverse complement strand
CATCGACTCAGCCATAGCCTCCTAGCCTTGGTCATCATCAGCAACTCCGCTGCACTCACACATCAGTTGTAGTCGGACTACCATGTACACCCTTCACCCACATATTGATCACTAAGTGCTAATCAATTCATGCTCTAATGAATACGATAACGTACGCATAACGTACGCATAACGTACGCATAACGTACGCATAACGTACGCATAACGACGCATAACGTACGCATAACGTACGCTACGCATAACGTACGCATAACGTACGCATAACGTACGCATAACGTACCTAACGTACCAAACGTACCACAAACCCCCCCCCCCCCCCCGGGCAAAAAATCTCCGAAACTAAATCGCTCTTGCCAAACCCCAAAAACAAAAGCTTTCGGCTCCGCCCGAGCCCCCCCCCCCCAACCCAACTATAACTTCAACCAGAAACGACTCCTAGCCCAACTCCCAATTAAATCAATTTTAAAAACACTATTTTTAAACCAATTTTTAGGCTTTCTGAACTAGAAAAGTAACCTTTTTATTTTACAGGTTACAAACAAAGCCCCAATACTGACATAGCACTTTAGCCTCTTTTTTCACAAAAGCGTCACTGTGTTGATGTAGCTTAAACTACCGCAAAGCAAGGCATTGAAATGCCTGGATGAGCCCGCAAAGCTCCATAAACACATAGGTTTGGTCCTAGCCTACTATAGCTATTAGTAGCCTTACCCATGCACGCTTCCACGCCCCGGTGAAAATGCCCTCCAGATCCCTACTGACCAAAAGGAGCGGGCATCAAGCACACAACTCATGTAGCTCATGACGCCTTGCTAAACCACACCCCACGGGACACAGCAGTGACTAACCTTAAGCAATAAACGAAAGTTCGACTAAGCTATACTACATTCATTCAAACAGGGTTGGCAAATCTCGTGCCAGCCGCCGCGGCCACACGATTAACCCAAGCTAATAGCCCTACCGGCGTTGAGCGTGTTTAAGGATACTAGAACTAAAACTAAGCTTTAGCCAAGCCGTAAAAAGCCCTGGCCAAAATAAAAATAACCTACGAAGGTAGTTTTAATACCCTGAACACACGACAGCTAGGGTCCAAACTGGGATTAGATACCCCACTATGCCTAGCCGTAAACCCCAATGGCTAATAAACAAAGTTATTCGCCAGAGTACTATAGGCAACAGCCCAAAACTCAAAGGACTTGGCGGTGCTTTATACCCCCCTAGAGGAGCCTGTTCTATAATCGATAAACCCCGATAAACCTCACCACCCCTTGCCAACCCAAACCTATATACCGCCATCTTCAGCAAACCCTACTAAGGTCCTAAAGTAAGCCCAAACATAACCGTATAAAAACGTTAGGTCAAGGTGTAGTCTATGAGGTGGGAAGAAATGGGCTACATTTTCTAAATATAGAATATTCCGCACGACAACCTCTATGAAACTCAATAGGCCGAAGGAGGATTTAGAAGTAAATTGAGAATAGAGAGCTCAGTTGAATAGGGCCATGAAGCACGCACACACCGCCCGTCACCCTCCTCAAGTAATCAAATAACTACAACTAAGCTATGAACTACCACAAGAGGAGATAAGTCGTAACAAGGTAAGCATACTGGAAAGTGTGCTTGGAGTAATCAAGGTGTAGCTTAACCCAAAGCATCCGGCTTACACCCAGAAGATCTCAATCTACATGATCACCTTGAACCGAAACTAGCCCAAACTCCCACCCAACTAAACAACACGCAAAAAATTAATTAAAACATTCACACAACATAGCTATTAGTATAGGAGATAGAAAATTAACCTGGCGCTATAGAAACAGTACCGCAAGGGAAAGATGAAAGAACATCTAAAGTACTAGAAAGCAAAGATCACCCCTTGTACCTTTCGCATAATGACTTAACAAGACCACTTTTACAAAGAGAACTTCAGCAAAATCCCCGAAACCAGACGAGCTACTTATGGACAATTTTTAAGAACCCACTCATCTATGTCGCAAAATAGTGAGAAGATCTATGAGTAGAGGTGAAAAGCCTACCGAGCCTGGCGATAGCTGGTTGTCCAGAACAGAATTTCAGTTCAACTTTAAATTTACCCAAAGAAAACTAAATCCCCACGTAAATTTAAACGTTACTCTAAAGAGGGACAGCTCTTTAGATCCAGGAGAAATCCTTAATTAGAGAGTAAAAACCCAAGCTCCCATGGTAGGCCTAAAAGCAGCCACCAATTAAGAAAGCGTTCAAGCTCGACACAAACAATAATCTTTAATCCCAAAACTAAACATTATCTCCCATCCCACAACTGGACCAATCCATCCATCAATGGAAGTGACACTGTTAGCATAAGTAACAAGAACACCGTTCTCCCGGCATACGCTTATATCAGACCGAATACCCACTGATAGTTAACAATGAGGTAAAACCAAACACCTAATAGAAACTTACCTCAATAACTGTTAACCCAACACAGGCATGCACTCAAGGAAAGATTTAAAGAGATAAAAGGAACTCGGCAAAAACAAACCCCGCCTGTTTACCAAAAACATCACCTCTAGCATTAACAATATTAGAGGCCCTGTCTGCCCAGTGACTTTCGTTTAACGGCCGCGGTATCCTGACCGTGCAAAGGTAGCATAATCACTTGTTCTCTAATTAAGGACTCGAATGAACGACCACACGAGGGTTTAACTGTCTCTTATCTCCAATCAGTGAAATTGACCTTCCCGTGAAGAGGCGGGAATACAACAATAAGACGAGAAGACCCTATGGAGCTTAAATTTACTAACCCAAACAAACTCACTAAGCACTTAAAAACCACCATAAATTTGTCCTCTGGGTTAAAAATTTTGGTTGGGGTGACCTCGGAGAATAACAAAACCTCCGAATGATTTTAACTTAGACATAACCAGTCAAAGCAAATATCAACTATTGACCCAAATTAACTTTGATCAACGAAACAAGTTACCCTAGGGATAACAGCGCAATCCTATTCTAGAGTCCATATCGACAATAGGGTTTACGACCTCGATGTTGGATCAGGACAACCTAATGGTGTAACCGCTATTAACGGTTCGTTTGTTCAACGATTAAAGTCCTACGTGATCTGAGTTCAGACCGGAGTAATCCAGGTCGGTTTCTATCTATTTAACACTTCTCCCAGTACGAAAGGACAAGAGAGGTAAGGCCACCTCGATACAAAGTGCCTTCAGCACAATAGATGAATAAATCTCAATCTAATAAACTACCACCAACCCTGCCCAAAAACAGGGCTCGTTAAGGTGGCAGAGCCCGGTAACTGCATAAAACTTAAAACTTTAAAATCAGAGGTTCAAATCCTCTCCTTACCAGCATGCTTATAATTAACCTACTTTCT
Source organism: Daubentonia madagascariensis (assembly GCA_023783475.1). Classification (NCBI taxonomy): domain Eukaryota; kingdom Metazoa; phylum Chordata; class Mammalia; order Primates; family Daubentoniidae; genus Daubentonia; species Daubentonia madagascariensis. The sequence goes on along the minus strand of JAKFHU010002271.1, from coordinate 24,780 downwards.
CTAATTATCCCTATTATATTGGCCATGGCATTCCTCACACTAATCGAACGGAAAATTCTAGGTTACATGCAACTCCGCAAAGGCCCCAACATTGTAGGCCCCCACGGCCTACTCCAACCCTTTGCAGACGCAATGAAACTTTTTACTAAAGAACCTCTACGACCATTAACATCCTTTACACCCCTTTACATCATCGCACCTACACTGGCTCTATCTATTGCTCTCACCATATGAGTCCCCCTCCCCCTCCCCTACCCATTAGCTAATATAAACATAGGCTTACTTTTTATCCTAGCCACATCCAGCCTAGCCGTGTACTCAATCCTATGGTCAGGATGAGCCTCAAATTCAAATACGCCCTCATCGGAGCCCTCGAGCAGTCGCACAGACAATCTCATATGAAGTATCCATGGCTATTATTCTCTTATCAATTCTCCTAATAAGTGGCTCATTCACCCTAAATACCCTTAATACGGCCCAAGAACACACATGAATACTCATCCCCTCATGACCACTAGCCATAATATGATATATTTCTACATTAGCAGAGACAAATCGAGCCCCTTTCGACCTAACAGAGGGTGAATCTGAATTAGTCTCAGGATTTAACGTTGAATATGCCGCAGGCCCCTTCGCCCTATTCTTCATAGCTGAATACACCAACATTATTATAATAAATGCCCTAACCACCATCCTATTCCTAGGAACAACACACAACACCCTCTCACCCGAGACATTCACAACTAACTTCACCATTAAAACTTTACTCCTAAGCATAGCATTTCTATGAGTACGAGCATCATACCCACGATTCCGATATGATCAACTAATACATCTTCTATGAAAAAACTTTCTACCAATAACATTAGCCATATGCATATGACATATCTCCCTACCCATTTCACTATCCACTATCCCACCACATATATAGAAATATGTCTGACAAAAGAATTACTTTGATAGAGTAAGCCATAGAGGTTTAAACCCTCTTATTTCTAGAGCCATAGGTATTGAACCTACCCTTAAGAATTCAAAATTCTTCGTGCTACCCGCTACACCACACTCTAAAACCCAAAGTAGGGTCAGCTAAGCAAGCTATCGGGCCCATACCCCGAAAATGTTGGTTCACATCCTTCCCGTACTAATAAAAATCCCCATCACCACCCTCATCTTAATCTCCTCTTCATAGGTACAATACTTACAATAATCGGCTCCCACTGATTCTTAATCTGAGCAGGATTAGAGATTAACATGCTAACCATTATCCCTTTAATAACCAAAAAAACAAATCCCCGATCAACAGAAGCCGCCACAAAATATTTCCTAACACAAGCAACAGCCTCTATACTACTAATAATAGCCATCATCATCAATGTGACAAACACAGGACAATGATCTATTACAAAGAACCCCAGCCAACTTACTTCCACAATAATAACCATCGCCCTAGCAATAAAACTTGGCCTAGCACCATTTCACTTCTGAGTGCCAGAAGTAACACAAGGATCCCCCTATTCTCAGGCATAATTTTACTCTCATGACAAAAGCTCGCCCCAATCTCTATTATACTCCAAATATACGAATCAATAAACCTCAACATAATACTAGCCCTCGCCCTTTTATCAATCTTATTCGGGGGTTGGGGAGGCCTTAATCAAACGCAACTACGGAAAATCTTAGCCTATTCCTCCATCGCCCACATAGGCTGAATGACAACTATCCTCATATATAACCCTCTGCAACAATCCTAAATTTAACCATTTACCTAATACTAACAATCGCAACATTCTCCATATTCTACCTAAAATCAAATACCACCACACTAATATTAGCCCGCCTATGAAACAAAAAACCCAATAATAACCACCATAATATTGCCACTCTCCTATCACTAGGGGGGTTACCCCCACTCACGGGCTTCCTACCCAAATGAATCATTATCAAGAACTCACAAAAAATGACAATATCATTTTCCCTGCACTTATAACCATAATAACCTTACTCAGCCTTTACTTCTACATACGATTAACATACTCCACATCCTTAACCTCATTCCCTACAACTAACAGCATAAAAATAATATGGCGAACTCAAACCATAAAAAAGACCCCTTTTCTATACCCCCTGATTACGGTATCCACCCTAGCCCTTCCACTCTCCCCAACCTTTGCCACCTTAAGCTAGGAATTTAGGTTAAGTAGACCAAGAGCCTTCAAAGCTCTAAGAAAGTACCTCGCTACTTAATTCCTGCATAATAAGGACTGCAGGACTCCACCCTACATCAATTGAATGCAAATCAACTACTTTAATTAAGCTAAATCCTTCCCTAGATTGGTGGGCTCTAACCCCACGAAAATTTAGTTAACAGCTAAATACCCTAATCAACTGGCTTCAATCCACTGCCTCCACTTCTTTTATGAAACGGAAGAAGTCCTGGCAGGGTTGAGGCTGCTCCTTTGAATTTGCAATTCAACATGAGAATTCACCACAGGACCATTTGGCAAAAGAAGGATTCAACCTTCGTCTTTAGATTTACAGTCTAATACTTACTCAGCCATTTTACCCAATACCTATGTTCATCAACCGTTGACTGTACTCAACAAACCATAAAGATATCGGAACCCTTTACCTCCTTTTTGGTGCTTGGGCAGGTATAGTAGGAACAGCCCTAAGCCTTCTAATTCGAGCAGAACTTGGTCAACCAGGGACCCTACTAGGCGATGACCAAATCTATAACGTCATTGTAACTGCCCATGCCTTCGTAATAATCTTCTTCATAGTAATACCATTATAATTGGAGGCTTCGGAAATTGACTGGTGCCTTTAATAATCGGAGCCCCTGATATAGCCTTCCCCCGTATAAATAACATGAGTTTCTGACTACTCCCCCCGTCCTTTCTTCTCCTCCTTGCCTCCTCAATAGTGGAGGCAGGGGCCGGCACAGGATGAACCGTATACCCCCTTTAGCAGGAAATCTGGCTCACGCCGGAGCCTCCGTAGACTTAACTATTTTTTCACTCCACTTAGCAGGAGTCTCATCAATCCTTGGGGCCATTAACTTTATTACAACAATTATCAACATGAAACCACCAGCTATATCACAATACCAAACCCCCTTATTCGTATGGTCCGTAATAATCACTGCCATTCTACTTTTACTATCCCTTCCAGTCCTAGCAGCTGGGATTACCATACTCCTAACCGACCGCAACCTAAACACTACCTTCTTTGACCCTGCCGGAGGAGGAGACCCCATTCTATATCAACACCTATTCTGATTTTTCGGCCACCCTGAAGTTTACATCTTAATTCTCCCGGGCTTCGGCATAATCTCCCACATCGTCACGTACTATTCCGGAAAAAAAGAAACCTTTCGGCTACATAGGCATAGTATGAGCTATAATATCTATTGGCTTTCTAGGTTTCATCGTATGGGCCCACCACATGTTCACAGTGGGAATAGACGTTGACACCCGAGCATACTTCACATCCGCTACCATGATTATCGCAATCCCCACAGGTGTAAAAGTCTTCAGCTGGTTGGCTACACTACACGGAGGTAACATTAAATGAAAACCCGCTATACTATGAGCTCTGGGCTTTATTTTCCTTTTTACAGTCGGTGGACTAACAGGCATTGTTCTAGCCAACTCATCATTAGACATTGTTCTACACGATACATACTATGTAGTAGCACACTTCCACTATGTCCTATCAATAGGAGCTGTATTCGCCATTATAGGCGGCTTCGTACACTGATTTCCTTAATTCTCAGGCTATACACTAAACGATACATGAGCCAAAATTCACTTCACAATTATATTCGTAGGTGTAAATCTTACTTTCTTCCCACAACACTTCTTAGGCCTATCCGGCATGCCCCGACGCTATTCTGACTACCCCGACGCCTACACAATATGAAACACCATCTCATCTATCGGCTCCTTCATCTCCCTGACAGCAGTCATATTAATAATCTTTATAACCTGAGAAGCATTCGCCTCAAAACGAGAAGTCCTAACAGTAGAATTAACAACAACAAACCTTGAATGACTTCATGGCTGCCCGCCTCCATATCACACATTTGAAGAACCCGCACACGTCAAAAATCTAACAAGAAAGGAAGGATTTGAACCCCCTAAAACTGGTTTCAAGCCAATTCCATAACCATTATGACTCTCTTAACCGGAGGTATTAGTAAAACATTACATAACTTTGTCATAGTTAAATTATAGGTTAATCCCTTTATACCTCCATGGCTTACCCCGCCCAAATAGGATTCCAAGACGCCACCTCCCCTATCATAGAAGAACTTCTATATTTCCATGACCATACCTTAATAATTGTCTTTATAATTAGCTCATTAGTCCTCTATACTATCTCCCTTATACTCACAACCAGCCTTACCCATACAAACACCATAAACGCCCAAGAAGTGGAAACAGTGTGAACAATCCTCCCTGCAATTATCCTCATCCTTATTGCCCTACCATCCTTACGTATTCTCTACATAATAGATGAAATTAACAACCCTTCCCTAACCATTAAAACTATGGGCCACCAATGATACTGAACCTATGAGTATACAGATTATGAAAACATAACCTTTGATTCATACATAACCTCAACCAACGATCTCACCCCCGGAGAACTTCGACTTCTGGAAGTCGATAATCGAATAGTCCTACCTACGGAATTACCTATTCGAGTGTTAGTCTCCTCAGAAGATGTACTACACTCATGGACAGTACCTTCACTAGGCCTAAAGACGGATGCAATCCCAGGCCGCCTGAATCAAACAACCCTGATAGCCTCCCGACCAGGCTTATACTACGGTCAATGCTCAGAAATCTGCGGTGCAAACCACAGCTTTATGCCCATTGTACTTGAACTAATCCCCTAAAATATTTTGAAAAATGATTACTAACTATATTATAACATCACTGTGAAGCTAATCAGCATTAACCTTTTAAGTTAAAGATCGGAAGCCAAACAACCTTTCCACAGTGAAATGCCCCAACTAGACACATCAACATGACCTATCATCATTCTTTCGATGATCCTAACACTCTTCATTATACTCCAACTAAAAACATTAAAAATTAATTCCCACTAAACCCTGCACCCAAAATATAACAACACAAAAATATAACAACCCCTTAGAAATAAAATGAACTAAAATTTCATTCGCCTCTTTCATTAACCCTACAATCATAGGTCTACCCATTGTTATATTAATCACTATGTTACCCTCCATACTATTCCCCACACCCTCTCACTTTATCAATAATCGACTAATTTCCCTGCAACAACGATTTACCAACTAATTCTAAAACAACTAATAGCAACACATAATACCAAAGGACGAACTTGATCCCTAATGTTAACCTCACTAATCCTATTTATCGGGTCAACAAACCTACTAGGCCTACTACCCTACTCGTTCACACCAACAACCCAACTATCAATGAACTTAGGAATAGCAATCCCACTATGAGCAGCCACAGTCATTACAGGCTTCCGCCACAAAACAAAATCATCATTCGCCCATTTCCTGCCACAAGGAACCCCCACTCCACTGATTCCTATATTAGTAATCATCGAAACTATCAGTCTTTTTATTCAACCAATAGCCCTAGCCGTACGATTAACAGCTAATATTACAGCCGGCCACCTTCTACACCTAATTGGAAGTGCTACTCTAATCCCACATCAATCAGCCCCGCTGCAGCTTCAATTACATTTATTATCCTAGTTTCACTTACCAACCTCGAACTCGCTGTCGCCCTCATCCAAGCCTACGTATTTACCCTATTAATCAGCCTTTACCTACACGAAAACACCTAATGACCCACCAAACACACACCTACCATATGGTAAACCCCAGCCCCTGGCCCCTTACAGGGGCACTTTCCGCACTCCTTATAACGTCAGGCCTCACTATATGATTCCACTTTAACTCCAGCAAACTACTCTCTTTAGGCCTCCTAACTAACCTACTAACAATATACCAATGATGACGAGATATTATTCGAGAAAGCACATTCCAAGGCCACCACACACCAGCCGTTCAAAAAGGCCTCCGATACGGAATACTCCTGTTTATTATCTCCGAAGTCTTTTTCTTTATAGGTTTCTTCTGAGCCTTTTATCACTCAAGCCTAGCCCCGACCCTGAACTAGGTGGCTGTTGACCACCTACAGGGGTACACCCCTCAATCCTTTAGAAGTCCCCTACTCAATACAGCTGTACTTCTAGCTTCAGGCGTCTCCATCACCTGAGCCCACCATAGCTTAATAGAAGGGAACCGGCCCCACATACTCCAAGCCTTATTCATTACCATCACACTAGGAATTTACTTCACAGTGCTCCAGGCCTCAGAATACATAGAAACATCATTCACAATCTCCGATGGAATTTACGGCTCAACATTTTTTATAGCAACAGGTTTTCACGGCCTACATGTAATCATCGGATCCACTTTCCTAGCCATTTGCTTCCTACGCCAACTAAAATTCCACTTTACATCCAATCACCACTTTGGATTCGAAGCAGCAGCATGATATTGACACTTCGTAGACGTAGTATGATTATTCCTTTACGTATCAATTTACTGATGAGGATCTTATTCTTTTAGTATTAACACAGTACAGTTGACTTCCAATCAACTAGCTTCGGACAGACCCGAAAAAGAATAATCAACTTGATATTAATCCTAACAACTAACACACTCCTAGCCCTCCTGCTTATCACCATCGCATTCTGACTACCACAACTAAACATCTACACAGAAAAATATAAACCCTACGAATGTGGCTTTGACCCCATAGAATCTGCTCGCCTACCATTCTCCATAAAATTCTTCCTAGTAGCTATCACATTTCTCCTATTCGACCTAGAAATTGCACTTCTCCTCCCCCTACCCTGGGCAACCCAAACAACAAACCTAAAACTAATATTTACGATAGCCATAATTCTAATTATAATCCTAGCTCTAGGTTTAACCTATGAGTGACTTCAAAAGGGACTAGAATGAGCAGAATATGGTAATTAGTTTAAACTAAAACAAATGATTTCGACTCATTTAACTATGGTCCACCCATAATTACTAACATGCCCTTAATTTCTATCAACCTCTCCCTAGCCTTTACTACAGCCTTACTAGGGGTACTGATATTTCGCTCCCATCTAATATCATCACTACTATGTCTAGAAGGCACAATATTATCCATATTCATCCTCACCACCCTTTCAACTCTCAACCTTCACTATAATTTGTCCTCCACTTTACCTATTATCCTGCTAGTTTTCGCAGCCTGCGAAGCCGCTGCAGGCCTAGCCTTATTAGTAACAGTATCAAATACTTACGGCTTAGATTACGTCCAAAACCTCAACCTCCTCCAATGTTAAAAATCATTGTACCAACAATCATACTCCTCCCACTAACTTGATACTCCAATAGCCTAATACTTTGAATCAACACTACTTCATACAGTTTAGTTATTAGCCTCACCACCCTCCTACTCCTAAACCAAACCAACAACACCAACTTCTCTTTAACTTTCTTCTCTGACCCCCTTTCAACCCCCCTTTTAATCCTCACAGCATGACTTCTACCTCTCATGATTATAGCTAGTCAATTCCACCTCACTAAAGAACCCTTACCACGAAAAAAACTGTATATTTCCGCACTAATCACACTCCAACTGTCTTTAATCATAACATTCACAGTCACAGAACTGGCCCTATTCTACATTCTCTTTGAAACCACACTGATCCCCACCTTAATCCTCATTACCCGCTGAGGGAACCAAATAGAACGCCTAAACGCCGGACTATATTTCTTATTCTACACACTAACAGGATCTTTACCCTTACTCGTAGCACTTATTTACACCTATAAAACCTTAGGCTCACTAAACCTTCCAACGCTTCTCCTATGACTCAAAGAACTACCTAACTCCTGATCCAATACCCTTCTCTGAATAGCATGCATCATAGCATTCATGGTCAAAATACCCCTGTATGGGTTCCACCTATGATTACCCAAAGCCCACGTAGAGGCCCCTATTGCCGGTTCGATAGTCCTTGCAGCAGTACTATTAAAACTAGGGGGATATGGCATAATACGAATCACTTCAATCCTTGAACCCCTGACAAAACACATAATCTACCCCTTCCTAATGCTATGCATTTGAGGCATAATCATAACCAGCTCAATCTGCCTCCGACAAACAGACTAAAATCACTAATCGCTTACTCTTCAGTAAGCCATATAGCTATGGTCACCATAGCAATTCTCATCCAAACACCATGAAGCTTTATAGGAGCAACAACCCTAATAATCGCCCACGGCCTCACATCCTCATTACTATTTTGCCTCGCAAATTCAAACTACGAACGCATCCATAGTCGAACCATACTACTAGCCCGAGGCCTTCAAACACTACTCCCCCTCATAGCAACATGATGGCTATTAGCCAGCTTAGCAAACCTAGCCCTACCACCCTCCATTAATTTAATCGGAGAGCTCTTTGTAATCATAACAACCTTTCATGATCAAACTTCACAATCATTCTAACAGGCTTAAACGTGCTCATCACGGCCCTTTACTCTATATATATACTGACCATAACACAACGAGGAAAAATCACATACCACACACATAATATCAAACCCTCCTTTACACGAGAAAACACCTTAATATCAATACACATTACCCCCCTTTTATTACTCTCCTAAACCCCAAAGCTATTTTAGGACCCACATACTGTAAATATAGTTTAAATAAAACATTAGACCGTGAATCTAACAATAGAAGCTCATCACTCCTTATTTACCGAGAAAGAACGCAAGAACTGCTAATTCCTGCAACCATACATAAAACTATGGCTTCCTCAACTTTTAAAGGATAGTAGTAATCCGTTGGCCTTAGGAGTCAAAAAATTGGTGCAACTCCAAATAAAAGTAATAAACCCCTTTCACACCCCATCTTTGACCTCACTGATCATCTTAATAACACCTATAGTACTAGTTATAACTAAGACACACACAAAAGACTATTACCCTTACTACATAAAAACATCTATTTCATACGCCTTTACTATCAGCCTTATTCCAACCCTACTATTCATCAACTCAGGACAGGAAGCAATCATCTCCAACTGACACTGAGTCACAATCCAAACACTAAAATTAACCATAAGCTTCAAATTAGACTACTTCTCAGTAGTTTTTATTCCAGTAGCATTATTCATTACATGATCAATTATAGAATTCTCAATATGATATATAAGCAACGACCCCTACATTAACCAATTCTTTAAATACCTTATGTTATTCCTCATTACCATAATAATTCTGGTCACTGCCAACAATCTATTCCAACTATTCATCGGATGAGAGGGTGTTGGTATCATATCATTCCTACTAATTGGCTGATGGCATGGACGCACAGACGCAAACACCGCAGCCCTCCAAGCAATTCTATATAATCGTATCGGAGACATCGGTTTCATCTTAACTATAGCATGATTCCTAATACATTCAAACACATGAGACCTCCAACAAATCTTTATACTCAACCAAACCCCCGATACCCTCCCACTAATTGGCCTACTACTAGCAGCCACCGGCAAATCCGCCCAATTTGGATTACACCCCTGATTACCATCAGCGATAGAAGGCCTACTCCCGTCTCAGCCCTACTCCACTCTAGCACCATAGTGGTAGCAGGAGTATTTCTGCTAATTCGATTCTACCCCTTAGCAGAAAACAACAAAACCATCCAAACATTAACCCTATGTCTAGGGGCCATAACTTCACTATTCACAGCAATCTGTGCCCTAACACAAAACGACATCAAAAAAATCGTAGCATTTTCCACCTCCAGCCAACTCGGCCTAATAATAGTCACAATAGGCATTAACCAGCCACACCTCGCATTCCTCCACATCTGTACCCACGCATTCTTCAAAGCTATGTTATTTATATGTTCTGGGTCCATTATCCATAACTTAAAACAACGAACAAGACATCCGAAAAATAGGAGGCCTCCTAAAAACAATACCCCTCACCTCCTCATCACTCATTATCGGAAGCCTAGCACTTTCAGGCATCCCGTTCCTAACAGGGTTTTACTCCAAAGACCTGATCATCGAGACCGCAAACACATCAAACACCAACGCCTGAGCCCTCCTAATCACACTCATCGCCACCTCTTAACAGCCATCTACAGCTCCCGCATCATCTTTTTCGTATTACTAGGTCAGCCCCGATTCTTAATTTACCCTACTATTAACGAAAACAACAACCTCCTGATTAACCCAATCAAACGTCTAGCAGCTGGCAGCATCTTTGCCGGATTCCTTTTATATAATAACATCCCCCTATAACCACCCCCAAATAACCATACCCCTTTACCTAAAAATCCTGGCTCTTACTATAACTGCACTAGGATTCTCTCTAGCAATAGAGTTAAATACCATCACCTAACCTCAAACTCAACAAACCCTCCCCTCTGCTCAAATTTTCAACCCAACTAGGATTCTTCCCCATAACCATACACCGACTAATACCCCATTACAAACTAACCTTAAGCCAAAACATAGCATCACTTCTACTAGACTTAACCTGACTGGAAAAAGCAATACCAAAAGCCCTGTCCCACCTACAAATTGCTTCATCAACTACCACTTCCAACCAAAAAGGCCTAATTAAACTCTATTTCCTCTCCCTCCTCACTTCACTTCTCTCACAACCCTCCTAACCATTTAACAACCCGTGTAATCTCAATCACAATGAAAATCCCCATAAATAAAGATCAACCAGCAATCACCAATATCCAACTAGCATAATCATACAATGCAGCCACCCCTATACAATCACCCCGAAAAATATCAACCATTTCCCCTTCAAAATTTATCCAATCTTCTAAACTCTTAAAATCAATAACAAAGCCCACCTTTCCATAGCCCATCATCCATATAACCACAAATAGTTCCATAACAAAACCTAACAACAAAGCACCCCAAACAACAGCACTAGACCCTCAAACCTCAGGATACTCCTCAGTAGCCATCGCCGTAGTATACCCAAATACTACAAGCATCCCCCTAAATAAATCAAAAACATCATTAAGCCCATAAATGAACCCCCAAAACTTAAAATAATTATGCAACCAACCCCACCACTAACAACCAAACCCCAACCCCCATAAATAGGGGAAGGCTTTGAAGAAAAACCTACAAAGCCCAAAACAAGAATAACACTTAACAAAAACACAGTGTATATCATAGTTCCTGCATGGACTTTAACCATGACATACGACATGAAAAATCATCGTTGTATTCAACTACAAGAACTTTAATGACCAACATTCGAAAAACCCACCCTCTAATCAAAATCATTAATAATTCATTCATCGACCTCCCCACACCATCAAACATTTCATCATGATGAAACTTTGGTTCTCTCCTAGGCACCTGCCTAATCCTACAAATCTTAACTGGGTTATTCCTCGCTATGCACTATACATCCGATACAACATCCGCATTCTCCTCCATCTCCCACATTTGCCGAGACGTAAATTATGGCTGAATCATTCGATATCTTCATGCCAACGGAGCATCAATATTTTTTCTCTGCCTATTCATCCACACAGGACGTGGCCTGTACTACGGATCATTCACCTACTTAGAAACCTGAAACATCGGAATCATTCTCCTACTTACAGTGATAGCAACAGCATTTATAGGCTATGTCCTCCCATGAGGACAAATATCCTTCTGAGGGGCCACCGTAATCACAAACTTACTTTCAGCAACCCCCTATATCGGAACCAGTTTAGTAGAATGAATCTGAGGAGGATTCTCCGTCGACAAAGCTACCCTAACACGATTTTCGCCTTCCACTTTATCCTACCCTTCCCCATTTTAACCCTCGCAACAACCCATCTTCTCTTTCTCCACGAATCAGGATCCAACAACCCATCAGGAATTTCCTCAAACTCCGACAAAATCCCATTCCACCCCTACTACACAACAAAAGACATCTTAGGCTTGACCCTTCTCTTACTTTTCCTCATAACCCTAACCCTATTCTTCCCCGACCTCTTAGGAGACCCAGACAACTACACCCCGCTAACCCCCTTAATACCCCACCCCACATTAAACCAGAATGGTACTTCCTATTTGCATACGCGATCTTGCGATCCATCCCTAACAATTTATGATGCGTACTAGCCCTCGTCCTATCCATTCTAATCCTCACCTGCATCCCCTACTTCATACAGCCAAACAACGAAGCATAGCCTTCCGCCCCATAAGCCAATGCTTATTCTGAATCCTAACCACAGATCTCCTCACCCTCACATGAATCGGAGGACAACCCGTAGAACACCCCTTCATCCTCATTGGTCAAGCAGCCTCCATCCTATACTTTTCCATTATCATTATTCTAATACCAATGACAAGCCTAATCGAAAACAAAATACTCAAATGAAGAGTCCTCGTAGTATATTTCATTACTTTGGTCTTGTAAACCAAAAATGGCGGACCCCTCCCCCTAGGACAACTCAAGGAGAAAACACTCCGCTTCACCTTCAGCACCCAAAGCTGAAATTCTTTTTAAACTACTCCTTGTTTTAAGAAGATACCCAAACACCCCGTGCCATGTCAGTACTAAATTCCTCGGACAAAACAAAATTTACAACATGGCATGTTCCAAATCAACCAGCCTATGTACGTCGTGCATTCTTTGCACCTCCCCATGAATATGTATTATATACTATTAATGCTTGATTTTACATAATACATGTATGCATAATCGTACATCCCAACCTCTACCCCATGCATATAAGCACGTACATATCCCCGTTTAATTGTACATAACGTACACCCATTTCAAACGTACATAAGACATCCCAGTCAAATCCTTTCACACCAACATGCCTTTCCATCTCCATTAATCCTAGCTAGATCACCAAACCCCGAGAAACCAACAACCCGCCCAACATGCACCCCCTTCTTGCTCCGGGCCCAAGAACCTAAGAGTTCCTAACCTGAAACTATACCTGGCATCTGGTTCTTACCTCAGGGCCATACTCTTTAAAGTCGCCCATACTAACCCCCTTAAATAAGACATCTCGATGGGTCAATTACTACCCTCACCGTGATCATGCATATCTCTAATACCATGCATTTGGTATCTTTTAACTTTGGGGATGCATCGACTCAGCATAGCCTCCCGGCTTGCACTCACAACATCAGTTGTAGTCGGACTTACCATGTACACCCTTCACCCACATATTGATCACTAAAGGTGCTAATCAATTCATGCTCTAATGACATAACGCATAACGTACGCATAACGTACGCATAACGTACGCATAACGTACGCATAACGTACGCATAACGTACGCATAACGTACGCATAACGTACGCATAAGGACGCATAACGTACAAGTGCATAACGTACGCATACCGTCCCACAAAACCCCCCCCCCCCCCGGGCAAAAAATCTCCGAAACTAAATCGCTCTTGCCAAACCCCAAAAAACAAAGCTTTCGGCTCCGCCCGAGCCCCCCCCCCCCAACCCAACTATAACTTCAACCAGAAACGACTCCTAGCCCAACTCCCAATTAAATCAATTTTAAAAACACTATTTTTAAACCAATTTTTAGGCTTTCTGAACTAGAAAAGTAACCTTTTTATTTTACAGGTTACAAACAAAGCCCCAATACTGACATAGCACTTTAGCCTCTTTTTTCACAAAAGCGTCACTGTGTTGATGTAGCTTAAACTACCGCAAAGCAAGGCATTGAAAATGCCTGGATGAGCCCGCAAAGCTCCATAAACACATAGGTTTGGTCCTAGCCTTACTATTAGCTATTAGTAGCCTTACACATGCAAGCTTCCACGCCCCGGTGAAAATGCCCTCCAGATCCCTACTGACCAAAAGGAGCGGGCATCAAGCACACAACTCATGTAGCTCATGACGCCTTGCTAAACCACACCCCCACGGGACACAGCAGTGACTAACCTTAAGCAATAAACGAAAGTTCGACTAAGCTATACTACATTCATTCAAACAGGGTTGGCAAATCTCGTGCCAGCCGCCGCGGCCACTCTATTAACCAAGCTAATAGCCCTACCGGCGTTGAGCGTGTTTAAGGATACTAGAACTAAAACTAAGCTTTAGCCAAGCCGTAAAAAGCCCTGGCCAAAATAAAAATAACCTACGAAGGTAGTTTTAATACCCTGAACACACGACAGCTAGGGTCCAAACTGGGATTAGATACCCCACTATGCCTAGCCGTAAACCCCAATGGCTAATAAACAAAGTTATTCGCCAGAGTACTATAGGCAACAGCCCAAAACTCAAAGGACTTGGCGGTGCTTTATACCCCCTAGAGGAGCCTGTTCTATAATCGATAAACCCCGATAAACCTCACCACCCCTTGCCAATCCAACCTATATACCGCCATCTTCAGCAAACCCTACTAAGGTCCTAAAGTAAGCCCAAACATAACCGTATAAAAACGTTAGGTCAAGGTGTAGTCTATGAGGTGGGAAGAAATGGGCTACATTTTCTAAATATAGAATATTCCGCACGACAACCTCTATGAAACTCAATAGGCCGAAGGAGGATTTAGAAGTAAATTGAGAATAGAGAGCTCAGTTGAATAGGGCCATGAAGCACGCACACACCGCCCGTCACCCTCCTCAAGTAAATCAAATAACTACAACTAAGCTATGAACTACCACAAGAGGAGATAAGTCGTAACAAGGTAAGCATACTGGAAAGTGTGCTTGGAGTAATCAAGGTGTAGCTTAACCCAAAGCATCCGGCTTACACCCAGAAGATCTCAATCTACATGATCACCTTGAACCGAAACTAGCCCAAACTCCCACCCAACTAAACAACACGCAAAAAATTAATTAAAACATTCACACAACATAGCTATTAGTATAGGAGATAGAAAATTAACCTGGCGCTATAGAAACAGTACCGCAAGGGAAAGATGAAAGAACATCTAAAGTACTAGAAAGCAAAGATCACCCCTTGTACCTTTCGCATAATGACTTAACAAGACCACTTTTACAAAGAGAACTTCAGCAAAATCCCCCGAAACCAGACGAGCTACTTATGGACAATTTTAAGAACCCACTCATCTATGTCGCAAAATAGTGAGAAGATCTATGAGTAGAGGTGAAAAGCTACCGAGCCTGGCGATAGCGGTTGTCCAGAACAGAATTTCAGTTCAACTTTAAATTTACCCAAAGAAAACTAAATCCCCACGTAAATTTAAACGTTACTCTAAAGAGGGACAGCTCTTTAGATCCAGGAGAAATCCTTAATTAGAGAGTAAAAACCAAGCTCCCATGGTAGGCCTAAAAGCAGCCACCAATTAAGAAAGCGTTCAAGCTCGACACAAACAATAATCTTTAATCCCAAAACTAAACATTATCTCCCATCCCACAACTGGACCAATCCATCCATCAATGGAAGTGACACTGTTAGCATAAGTAACAAGAAACACCGTTCTCCCGGCATACGCTTATATCAGACCGAATACCCACTGATAGTTAACAATGAGGTAAAACCAAACACCTAATAGAAACTTACCTCAATAACTGTTAACCCAACACAGGCATGCACTCAAGGAAAGATTTAAAGAGATAAAAGGAACTCGGCAAAAACAAACCCCGCCTGTTTACCAAAAACATCACCTCTAGCATTAACAATATTAGAGGCCCTGTCTGCCCAGTGACTTTCGTTTAACGGCCGCGGTATCCTGACCGTGCAAAGGTAGCATAATCACTTGTTCTCTAATTAAGGACTCGAATGAACGACCACACGAGGGTTTAACTGTCTCTTATCTCCAATCAGTGAAATTGACCTTCCCGTGAAGAGGCGGGAATACAACAATAAGACGAGAAGACCCTATGGAGCTTAAATTTACTAACCCAAACAAACTCACTAAGCACTTAAAAACCACCATAAATTTGTCCTCTGGGTTAAAAATTTTGGTTGGGGTGACCTCGGAGAATAACAAAACCTCCGAATGATTTTAACTTAGACATAACCAGTCAAAGCAAATATCAACTATTGACCCAAATTAACTTTGATCAACGAAACAAGTTACCCTAGGGATAACAGCGCAATCCTATTCTAGAGTCCATATCGACAATAGGGTTTACGACCTCGATGTTGGATCAGGACAACCTAATGGTGTAACCGCTATTAACGGTTCGTTTGTTCAACGATTAAAGTCCTACGTGATCTGAGTTCAGACCGGAGTAATCCAGGTCGGTTTCTATCTATTTAACACTTCTCCCAGTACGAAAGGACAAGAGAGGTAAGGCCACCTCGATACAAAGTGCCTTCAGCACAATAGATGAATAAATCTCAATCTAATAAACTACCACCAACCCTGCCCAAAAACAGGGCTCGTTAAGGTGGCAGAGCCCGGTAACTGCATAAAACTTAAAACTTTAAAATCAGAGGATCCTATTATATGGCCATGGCATTCCTCACACTAATCGAACGGAAAATTCTAGGTTACATGCAACTCCGCAAAGGCCCAACATTGTAGGCCCCCACGGCCTACTCCAACCCTTTGCAGACGCAATGAAACTTTTTACTAAAGAACCTCTACGACCATTAACATCCTTTACACCCCTTTACATCATCGCACCTACACTGGCTCTATCTATTGCTCTCACCATATGAGTCCCCCTCCCCCTCCCCTACCCATTAGCTAATATAAACATAGGCTTACTTTTATCCTAGCCACATCCAGCCTAGCCGTGTACTCAATCCTATGGTCAGGATGAGCCTCAAATTCAAAATACGCCCTCATCGGAGCCCTCCGAGCAGTCGCACAGACAATCTCATATGAAGTATCCATGGCTATTATTCTCTTATCAATTCTCCTAATAAGTGGCTCATTCACCCTAAATACCCTTAATACGGCCCAAGAACACACATGAATACTCATCCCCTCATGACCACTAGCCATAATATGATATATTTCTACATTAGCAGAGACAAATCGAGCCCCTTTCGACCTAACAGAGGGTGAATCTGAATTAGTCTCAGGATTTAACGTTGAATATGCCGCAGGCCCCTTCGCCCTATTCTTCATAGCTGAATACACCAACATTATTATAATAAATGCCCTAACCACCATCCTATTCCTAGGAACAACACACAAACACCCTCTCACCCGAGACATTCACAACTAACTTCACCATTAAAACTTTACTCCTAAGCATAGCATTTCTATGAGTACGAGCATCATACCCACGATTCCGATATGATCAACTAATACATCTTCTATGAAAAAACTTTCTACCAATAACATTAGCCATATGCATATGACATATCTCCCTACCTGCATATATAGAAATATGTCTGACAAAAGAATTACTTTGATAGAGTAAGCCATAGAGGTTTAAACCCTCTTATTTCTAGAGCCATAGGTATTGAACCTACCCTTAAGAATTCAAAATTCTTCGTGCTACCCGCTACACCACACTCTAAAACCCAAAGTAGGGTCAGCTAAGCAAGCTATCGGGCCCATACCCCGAAAATGTTGGTTCACATCCTTCCCGTACTAATAAAAATCCCCATCACCACCCTCATCTTAATCTCCCTCTTCATAGGTACAATACTTACAATAATCGGCTCCCACTGATTCTTAATCTGAGCAGGATTAGAGATTAACATGCTAACCATTATCCCTTTAATAACCAAAAAAACAAATCCCCGATCAACAGAAGCCGCCACAAAATATTTCCTAACACAAGCAACAGCCTCTATACTACTAATAATAGCCATCATCATCAATGTGACAAACACAGGACAATGATCTATTACAAAGAACCCAGCCAACTTACTTCCACAATAATAACCATCGCCCTAGCAATAAAACTTGGCCTAGCACCATTTCACTTCTGAGTGCCAGAAGTAACACAAGGATCCCCCCTATTCTCAGGCATAATTTTACTCTCATGACAAAAGCTCGCCCCAATCTCTATTATACTCCAAATATACGAATCAATAAACCTCAACATAATACTAGCCCTCGCCTTTTATCAATCTTATTCGGGGGTTGGGGAGGCCTTAATCAAACGCAACTACGGAAAATCTAGCCTATTCCTCCTCGCCCACATAGGTGAATGACAACTATCCCATATATATACCCCTCTGCAACAATCCTAAATTTAACCATTTACCTAATACTAACAATCGCAACATTCTCATATTCTACCTAAAATCAAATACCACCACACTATATTAGCCCGCTATGAAACAAAACCCAATAATAACCACCATAATATTGCCACTCTCCTTCACTAGGGGGGTTACCCCCACTCACGGGCTTCCTACCAAATGAATCATTATTCAAGAACTCACAAAAAATGACAATATCATTTTCCCTGCACTTATAACCATAATAACCTTACTCAGCCTTACTTCTACATACGATTAACATACTCCACATCCTTAACCTCAATCCCTACAACTAACAGCATAAAAATAATATGGCGAACTCAAACCATAAAAAAGACCCCTTTTCTATACCCCCTGATTACGTTATCCACCCTAGCCCTTCCACTCTCCCAACCTTTGCCACCTTAAGCTAGGAATTTGGGTTTAAGTAGACCAAGAGCCTTCAAAGCTCTAAGAAAGTACCTCGCTACTTAATTCCTGCATATTAAGGACTTCATGACTCCACCCTACTTCAATTGAATGCAACTCAACTACTTTAATTTATCTAATTCCTTCCCCTAGTTTGGTGGGCTCTAACCCCACGAAAATTTAGTTAACAGCTAAATACCCTAATCAACTGGCTTCATCCACTGCCTCCACTTCTTTATGAAACGGAAGAAGTCCTGGCAGGGTTGAGGCTGCTCCTTTGAATTTGCAATTCAACATGAGAATTCACCACAGGACCATTTGGCAAAAGAAGGATTCAACCTTCGTCTTTAGATTTACAGTCTAATACTTACTCAGCCATTTTACCCAATACCTATGTTCATCAACCGTTGACTGTATCAACAAACCATAAAGATATCGGAACCCTTACCTCCTTTTTGGTGCTTGGGCAGGTATAGTAGGAACAGCCCTAAGCCTTCTAATTCGAGCAGAACTGGTCAACCAGGGACCCTACTAGGCGATGACCAAATCTATAACGTCATTGTAACTGCCCATGCCTTCGTAATAATCTTCTTCATAGTAATACCCATTTAATTGGAGGCTTCGGAAATTGACTGGTGCCTTTAATAATCGGAGCCCTGATATAGCCTTCCCCGTATAAATAACATGAGTTTCTGACTACTCCCCCGTCCTTCTTCTCCTCCTTGCCTCCTCAATAGTGGAGCGGGGCCGGCACAGGATGAACCGTATACCCCCTTTAGCAGGAAATCTGGCTCACGCCGGAGCCTCCGTAGACTTAACTATTTTTTCACTCCACTTAGCAGGAGTTCATCAATCCTGGGGCCATTAACTTTATTACAACAATTATCAACATGAAACCACCAGCTATATCACAATACCAAACCCCCTTTTCGTATGGTCCGTAATAATCACTGCCATTCTACTTTTACTATCCCTTCCAGTCCTAGCAGCTGGGATTACCATACTCCTAACCGACCGCAACCTAAACACTACCTTCTTGACCCTGCCGGAGGAGGAGACCCCATTCTATATCAACACCTATTCTGATTTTTCGGCCACCCTGAAGTTTACATCTTAATCTCCCGGGCTTCGGCATAATCTCCCACATCGTCACGTACTATTCCTGAAAAAAAGAACCTTTCGGCTACATAGGCATAGTATGAGCTATAATATCTATTGCTTTCTAGGTTTCATCGTATGGGCCCCCCACATGTTCACAGTGGGAATAGACGTTGACACCCGAGCATACTTCCTCCGTACCAGATTACGCAATCCCCACAGGTGTAAAAGTCTTCACTGGTTGGCTACACTACACGGAGGAACATTAAATGAAAACCCGCTTACTATGGCCCCCCCCCCCCCCCCCCCGGGCAAAAAAAAAAAAAAAACAAAAATCTCGACACTAAATCGCTCTTTGCCAAAACCCCAAAAACAAAGCTTTCGGCTCCGCCCGAGCCCCCCCCCCCCCAAACCCCAAACTATAATTCAACCCGAAACGACTCCTAGCCAACTCCAATAATCAATTTTAAAAACACTATTTTTAAAACCAATTTTTAGGCTTTCTGAAACTAGAAAAAGTACCTTTTATTTACAGGTTACAACAAGCCCCAATACTGATAGCAATTAGCCTCTTTTTTCACCCCCAAAAGCTGGCACGCGATGTTGTTGATGTCAGTATAAACTTATTTCGCAAAGCAAGGCATTGAAAATGCCTGGATTGAGCCAGCAATTTATTGTCTCCATAAACACATAGGTTTGGTCCTAGCCCAACTCTTAGCTTAGTTAGTGAGCCTACACATGCAAGCTTCCACGCCCGGTGTACAATGCCCTCCAGATCCCTACGACAAAAGGAGCGGGATCAAGCACACAACTCAGGTAGCTCAGACGCCTTGCAAAACCACACCCCCAACCGGGGACCACAGCAGTGACTAACATTAAGCAATAAACGAAAGTCGACTAAGCTATATACATTCATTCAAACAGGTGGCAAATCTGTGCCAGCCGTCCACGCACGGCCACACGATTAACCAAGTAATAGCCCTACCGGCGTTTTGAGGTGTTTATAGGATACTAGAACTAAA
The DNA here is from genome assembly GCA_023783475.1 of Daubentonia madagascariensis. Lineage (NCBI taxonomy): Eukaryota > Metazoa > Chordata > Mammalia > Primates > Daubentoniidae > Daubentonia > Daubentonia madagascariensis. The sequence goes on along the minus strand of JAKFHU010002271.1, from coordinate 4,012 downwards.
AACTACGCTTTAAGCCAAGCCGTTAAAAAGCCTGGCCAAATAAAAAATAACTACGAAGGTAGTTTAATACATGAAACACCGACAGCTAGGGTACAAACTGGGATTAGATACCCCAACTATTGCTAGCCGTAAACCCCAATGGCTAATAAACAAAGTTATTCGCCGAGTACTATAGGCAACAGCCAAAAACTCAAAGGACTTGGCGGTGCTTATACCCCCTAGAGGAGCCTTTTCTATAACGATAAACCCCGATAAACTCACCACAACTTGCCAATCCAACCGATATACCGCCAATCTTCAGCAAACCATACTAAGGTCCTAAAGTAAAGGCCCAAAACCATAAACCGTATAAAAAAACGTTAGGTCAAGGTGTAGTCTATGAGGTGGGAAGAAAGGGCTACATTTCGTAATATAGCCTATTCGCACGACAACCTCTATGAAAATCAATAGGGCTGAAGCAGCACACACCGCCCGTCACCCTCCTCAAGTAAATCAAAAACTAACAACTAAGCTATGAACTACCCCAAAGAGGAGATAAGTCGTAACAAGGGTAAGAATACTGGAAAGTGTGCTGGAGTTTTCACGGGTAGTTTAAACCCCAAGAGCATTCCGGTTAAAACCGAAGATCTAAAATTACTGATCACTGACCGAAAAAAGCCCAAACTCCACCAACTAAACAACACGCAAAAAAATTAATTAAAACTTTCACACAACATAGCAACTTAGTAAGGGAGATAGAAAATAACCTGGCGCTATAGAAACCAGTACCGCAAGGGAAAGATGAAAAAACACCAAAAAGTACTAGTAAAGCAAAGATCACCCCTTTAAAACATTTCGCAAAATGACTTAACAAGACATTTTACAAAGAGAACTTAGAAAACCCCCCGAACCAGACGAGCTACTTATGGACAATTTTAAAGAACCCACTCATCATGTCGACAAAATAGTGAGAAGACTATGAGTAGAGTTGAAAAGCTACCGAGCTTGGCGTGGGGTTTTGTCCGGAACAGAATTCAGTTTCACTTTAAATTTACCCAAAGAAAACTAAATTCCCCACGTAAATTTAAAACGTTACTCTAAAGAGGACAGTCTTTAGACCAGGAAAAATCCTAATTAGAGGTAAAAACCAAGCCCCATGGTAGGCTAAAAGCAGCCACCAATTAAGAAAGCGTTCAAGCTCGACACCAACACAAGTAACCCTTAATCCAAAATAAACATATCTCCATCCCACACGGGACCAATCATCCATCAATGAAGTGACACTGTTAGCAAAGTAACCAAGAAAACACCGTTTCCGGCATACGCTTATACAGAACCGAATAACCACTGATATTTAACAATGAGGTAAACACCAAACCACTAATAGAAATTACTCAATAACTGTAACCCAAACCCCACAGGAAATGCCTCAAGGAAAGATTAAGAATAAAAGGATCGGGCAAAAAAAAACCCACCTGTTTACCAAAAACATCACCTTGCTTTAAACAATATTAGGGGCCCCTGTCTCCCAAAGTGATTTCGTTTAACGGCCGCGGTTTATCCTGACCGTGCAAAGGTGCAATAAACTTGTTTCTCTAATTAAGGATCGAAAAACGACCACACGAGGGTTTAAACGTCTCTATTCCAACATTTGAAAATTGACCTTCCGTGAAGAGGCGGGAACAACAATAGACGAGAAAGACCTATGGAGTGAAATTTATTTAACCAAACAAAACTCACTAACACTTAAAAACCACCATTAAATTTGTCCTCTGGGGTTAAAATTTTGGTTGGGGGGACCTCGGAGAATAACAAAACCTCCGAATGATTTTAAATTAGACAATACCAAGTCAAAGCAAATATCAACTATGACCCAAAATTAAACTTTGATCAAACGAAACAAGTTACCTAGGGATAACAGCGCAAATCATATCTAGAGTCCATATCGAACAATAGGGTTTACGACTCGATGTTGGATCACGGACAACCGTAATGGTGTAACCGCTATTAACGGTTCGTTTGTTCAACGATTAAAGTCCTACGTGATCTGGAGTTCAGACCGGAGCTAATCCAGTGGGTTTCTATCTATTTAAACACTTCTCCCAGTACGAAAAGGACAAGAGATGTAAGGCCACCTCGATACAAGTGCCTTCAGCACAATAGAATATAATCTCAATCTAATAAACTACCACAACCCTGCCACAAAAACAGGGTCGTTAGGTGGCAGAGCCCGGTAACTGCAAAAACTTAAAACTTTAAAATCAGAGGTTCAAATCCTCTCTACACAGCATGCTTATACATTAACCTACTTTCTCTAATATCCCTTTATATTGGCCATGGCATTCCTCACACCTAATCGAACGGAAAATTCTAGGTTACATGCAACCTCCGCAAAGGCCCCAACATTGTAGGCCCCACGGCCTACTCCAACCCCTTGCAGACGCAATGAAACTTTTATAAAGAACTAAACGACATAAACCTTTACACCCTTTACATCATCGACTACATAGGCTCTATCTATTGCTCTCACATTCATAGTCCCCCTCCCCATCCTACCATACATTAAAATAGGCTACTTTTTAGCCACAGAAAGCCACCTTACAATCTGAACGGTCAGGATGAGCTAAATAAAAAAAATCGGACTCCGGCAGCGGCACCCAACTCATTGAGTACCATGGCCTCTACTCCTTTAGCAATCCCAAATAGATGGCTCATTTACCTAAATACACTATACGGCCCGAAACACCATAATACCTTTACACCCCTTGACCACCTTTATGCACCTACACTGGAGCAATCATTGCTCTTCACCATAGAGTCCCCTCAACTCCCTCCAACAAGTTAAGCAGGTACCTTGCCCTCATGCGGATACAAAATTAAAAACCCAACCACCTACCCGGACAACCTACCCCCGCCCGAGCTCAAATTAACAAATTAATCCCTCCTGCGAGCCCCCCGAGTACAGCATACACGATCCAATAGTCAATAAATATTCAAAAAAAAAAAAAAAAAAAAAAAAAAAAAAAAAAAAGGGGGGGGGGGGCAAACCCTTATTCTAGAGCCTAGGATTAACTACCCTTAAGAATAAATTTCGCTACCTACATCTAACCCCAAATCGTCTTAAATTCCCTCCGACACTTGTGGGTTGGGCTGCTCCTTTAAATTTGAAATTTAAAACATGAGAATTACCACAGGACAATTTGGCAAAGGGATTCAACCTTCGTTTTTAGTTTACGTCAATATTTACTCCCCCATTTTCCCAATCTATGTTTCTAAACCCCTGGCTGTATCAACAAATAAGGAAACCCGGAACTTTACCTCCTTTTCCCCTCCCAGGTGAACAGCCTTTTTTGGGCTTCAAAACCCGGGGGGAAAAAATGAAACCGAACTATAGCGGGCTTTTTTTTCCTTTTAAGCTGTACTCGGGCTGTTTACCCTCCTTTGGGACTTTTTTTTAAGAGCCTAATATGGTGCCCCTTAAATGCCCAAAAGGGCTGTATTGCCTTTAGGGGGTTTAAAATGATTTTTTTCCGGGTCCTCAAAAGGGCAAAATTTTACAAAACAGGTGTAATCCTTTTCCAAAATTTTTGGCCACCGGAGCCCCTAGCTATTTTACCCCCCCAAACCAAAAAAAACAATTACTTGGCTCCTTAGCATCATTATAATCAATAACCTAGAGCATGCCTCAACGGAGTAACGTATTACAACACAACCTTAATGCTTCCTGCCTCCAATTAACAATTTGAACCCAACGCCAAAAAAAAAGACAATTTGACCCCTTTTTAAACCTCATAACCTATTTTTGGGGCAAAAACCCTACAGGCCATACCCACTGTTAAAAAAAACCCAAAAAAATTAAAACAACCCTATAGCCCACAGCTTGGCTTCCCCCCAAAAAAAAAAAACCCCCCATTTTGCCCGGCCCCCACTGCCTAAAAAAATTAAAAAAATATCATTTTTTTATTAAAAAAAAGACCCCTAATTAAAAAAAAATTAAAAACCGGCCCCCCTTTTCCCCAAACCCCCAATTGGA
>JAKFHU010002269.1:0-170393 GCA_023783475.1 Daubentonia madagascariensis | reverse complement strand
AGGTGGTCACACAAAGCTGAGTTCAAATTGTGTCTGGAACACAGGGCAGTATTTGCTTAAAGGAGGCGAAGGTTCATTTTTAGGAGTGACTCACCCACTATGGCATTCAATGAGGTAATGCTGAAGGACCACAGTACAAACACCCCGTCATGAGGCCTGCAGGGATGAACGCTGCAGAAAGGAAATGTTACTCTTAACGCTTTTCCCTCCAGGGCAAACTTCCTGGTGATGGCAGAGGTGGGCCCAGAAGCTAAATGTGGACCCCAGGAGCAAGGTCACTGACGCAGGTGCCTACTAGCACGCTCTTGAAAAGCACACTAGCTTCTCCCACTCCCTGCAACTCCACTGTTAAAAATTTCTTGAGGGAAATGGAGGACAAAGGGAAAGTCAAAGGGGTCTTTCTTAAAATTCCTCAAGGAACGAAAACCCTGTGATGGACATTTCCATCAGAATAAAGGTTTTTGCAACTTCTTTTTTTTTAATTTTCAGTTTAAAATGCCTTTAAATCTGTTGAATCGATTTGGCTAGAATCTTTAAATCAGACTCACAGCGCTAGTCCAGAACTGAGGGATGAATGCGTGCACACTGAACCAACAAAAATCAAAAACAGAACAAACCACAAAACACAAGCACGTATACTTTTAAAAGAAACTGACTGGCTGCCCGTCTATGTCTTTCCTCTAAGCAAAAGCCGTCCACCCTGAGAGGGGTCCATCCTTCCCCGAATACCTGGGGAATGTCCAGGTTTGCCCAAGGCTCCCCCGATGAGGACACCCCGGCCTCGGGATCTCTCTGCTCACCCCGACTCCACACAGCGCCACCTGCAAACACCCACGTCATCCGTGCCAACGCAGGACTGAGCCAGGTGGAACAGCTACTTCCTTTTCAGACACGGTTCCTACAAACTGCTTTTATGCTAAAAAAAAGAATAAAGGACTGCTTTGGCTGCTCTCTCACTATCTCACGCTCTTCTGCTTAGGTTCCCTCATCTCTCGATATTCTCATGCTAACTGTAGGTTTCACTAGAACTTGAGCTTTCTCAAAAATATTCAAGACACCAGCGAAAGGGCAAAACATGCCCCGTGTATTTTAGACGAAACAAGAGGAACAACAACGGTAAACCATTCCTATCTTAGTGGTGGGACTTTGAGATATTTTTTAATGCCTCATTTTCAGAAACATGCCAGTGATTCCATTTGAAAATATTAATTAATAATAAATTCTAATTTTCAGTATAAATTTTAAAAGGTTAGCTGAACTCACCAGCATTCCTGCTTCTCCTGTGCTCCAGGTCTGAGCAGACAAAAGAACCAGCATCCCCAGAAAAGAAAGGCTCTGGTGACAGGGTCCATGCTCACACTGGCTGGGGCTCCCCACCTCAAAACCCAATGCCCTGCTGTGCACTGGGGCTTCTGGCTTGCTCCTCTCCTCTTTCCCCAGCCCAACTTGGAGGGGAGGTCTAACCTGCAGCCACTCCCCACCCCCACCCTCTGCCGGTCCCCCAAGCCCCCGCCAGACTCCCCCTCTCCCTGTGGCGACTTGCAGAGAGAGCCCCCAGGACCTGGCTGCCCTGCCAGGGTTCCCCTGCTGGTGGGGGCTGGGGGTGGAGGGCACCTACCTGGCTCCTGGAGATGCTGGGCAGGGGTTGCCAGCAATCCCCCATCATCTCTCTGCTCATCTGCTTATTTCTCGCTCTCAGCTCAGAACACTTCAAGAGGCTTCAGTCTGAGGAGGCCAGGCATGGTGACTTTAGTGATGCATGAGCATTAGCACTGCACTGCACATAGCACTGAGCACTGATGCTAGTAAATCTGTCATTATTTCTTTTTAGTTGAAAAGAAGTTACAGAAATAACTAATCAGGTTTTGAAGAAAATATTTACATATAATGAAAGCTGTTTAAAAGATTTTTTCTCAACTCGTTTAATGATTATTTTAGAAAACCCACTTTAGCTATCATGTCAGCATATTATTACATATATTGCTACTCGGAGATTTGGGACTTATGATCCACAGATAAATAAAACCAAAACTGGCATCCTGGAAGGAATCTTAGTCCAAGTATCATCACAGAAAAAGTGACCTTATACCAAGCAAGTATACTGAACAGATTTAACTGATGAAAGGAAAGTTGTGTATGCCGTAGTGCCTTCTTCTCAAATCCTTTAATGGTAATTCCCAAAGGGACACATTGAAAAATTATGGAATATAAAGGAAAAGGTATTGAAAAAAGAAAAGTTTCACAGTATAAACATAGAATCCAGGTATCCAGATGGCCCATGAAGAGAGGAGATCAGGGTTTCAGGACCCAGGACCTTGAAATAAGCTGCCAGTCTAGTGTCCTTGACTGGGAAAAGGATGTGGGTGAAGGAGTTATGGGCGGCATCCCACAGATCCATACTCTCCGCAAACTGTGCCCAAACTCTAGACAAATGTGCTGAGCCTATAGGAAGGCATGCACCATCCCAAGTGATCAGTATATAAAAGGAAAGGATCTGTAACCTTTAGCAGGCCACAGTTGCCTGGGAACAAAGCAGAAAGCTGTTCTGCTGTCAGAAAAAAAAAAAAAAAAAAAAAGGGACAACAGAATTTAAATAGCTTGCCAAGGCACAGAGTCACCATAAGAAGTGCTGAGAATTTAACCAAAACACGAAGCTTCTGATCTCAACTTCACAGCTCTCTCCGCTTCTGTTCAAGGTTTCTAGGAAGCAGGAGGGCTCCCCACCCCAGCAATCAGCAGTCATGGGGAAAACACTGACAGCTGAAGCTTGAAGCTCACTCAGAGAGTACATTTGGTACCTTGAAAAAAACCCACTGGTATAAAGTGACCTTCATTCATTTATCAGACACTTCCCCAGTGCCTGCTATGTGTCCTGGGGTTCTGAATATTTCTAGTTTTTTAAAGGAAATATAAATTAACAATTTACATTAAAGATCTAAGTTTTTGTAAAACAACCTCACACCAGGCACTCCGTGTGGTGTGCGCACGCGCGCATCTGCAGTTGGAGCACACAACAAATACAGAAGAGAACTTGAAATCAGCATGAGTCACCAGTAAAAGACAAGAAACCAGCTGCCGATGCTGAGAAATGTGTGTGCACTCATGCACATAACTTAGATACGGGCTGCCTAACTGAAACTCAACACACAGCATTTCCTTACAAATGTCGTATGTCCTCCCCACACACCTGCGTAATACCCACACACCCCAAGGCTTCCAGACCCACCTAGGACAGGAGGAAGGACCAACCTGGTCAGATGGAGTGAAGTCCTTCCTCAAGGCTCTCCAGACTAAAATACGACTCCATTTATTTTCCTTCTTCATTCAGCAATTTTCTTTCTACAAATTCTTATTTCTGCATGTTTTATTTAAATCTGGGAATACGTTTAACCTTACTCTCATGAAACATATTTGCCTCTGAAAGTTAGAATAGGTGGGCTTAAAGATTTTTTTAGTTGACAATTGACTGAAAGAGTTAGGCTTTCTCCAAAGACCAGGAATCAGTGGAAAAGAATGTCTGAGTTAAGATAAGGGTCTTCTTTATGTGATGCTATACTGGAATCAGGTCAGGAAGTAAACCTCATCATAAAAACCTGTTTACTGAGATTTTATCATTTGTAGGTGTGACTCACTAGGCCCCTTTAGAAAGGAATTTGGGCAAAAGAAAAAGATCAGAGTTCAGTCCTCAAACACTATGAGTAAATATAATAGTGTGAACTAAAATAAAATTAAAGGCTTCCCCCCACCACTGGCTGACTGAATGGACCCTCTCTTGGCCAAGAGGATATCCTAAAACTAAATTGTCTGCCAGGAGGAGGGAGGTCAGACAAGCTTCACCATGCCCCCCTCCCTTCTTGGAGATGTCCTTTATAACTCATTAACTGGCCTAAGGCTATGCAAGACAAACCTGTAGGTCCTCAATTTACACAACAAATATATGTCCAGTGACTTGTCTCTTCCTTATCTAAAAACATTCCAAACCTTTAGACAAAGCTTCATTTTTTAACCAATTACAAGTCAAGGAGTCTTTAAACCCACCTATAACTCCCCCCCTTCAAGATGGCCCACCTTTTCAGGCCAAACCAATGTATGTCTTCCATGTATTGATTTATGACTTTACCTGGAATCCCTGTCTCCCTGAAACCAAACTGTAACCCAGCCACAGCGAGTCCACTTGCTCACGGCTTCTTGGGTTTGGCTCCGGGTCATGGTCCTCAAATTTGGCTCAGAATAAACCTCTTTAAAATTATTTTAGAGTTTGGCTTCTTTTCCATTAATAATAGTATTTCTATTAAGAGTAATTTTGCCCATAAGCCCCCAACCAACAAATCCTGAAGAACAATTATCGAGAGACAGACTCAAGACAGAATAAATGTCACCTGTGTGATATAGAATGCACACTGCTCAGGGTCGTTTTGGGTTCTCTTTCATGAGCTGTGTTCTCTATAATTAGTCCTTGAAAGCAGGGGTTTTAACAACCAACAGATTATGCATCTGATTACATAAATCTCAACTGCGAGAATAATCAACTTCATATTTTTTTCAAATTCAGCCTGCTTCAACCCAGTAGGACTTTCTGTGACCAACCCTAGCTATCTAAGACAAGGTAGGATAAACCACAACTAAGAATTAGAAATATAAAAACAATAATGAATGGTAATTCCAAAAGTGCTTAAGGAAACATTTCACATGATTACACAGAGATAAACACACACACTCACTTTTCCTGGCATTCTGGTGTGAACAGAACCAGAGAAGCTTAAAATTAAAATGGAGCCCAGAGTCAGCAGACCAACATTCCACCCAATTGAAACACTGCTCTACCTCCAATATCATTCTTGCAGATCCAGTCCACTAACATGACCTACTGGCACTTCCCAAGTGGTAAGGCACACCCACGAGGAGAAAAGGGAGACACAAAAACTTCCTTCAGTCACAACACAAAACTGACAAATTCACTGAAACAACTACATGAGTTTCCAGGGAAAACAATTCTAAGTTTACAAAAGGCATAAAAGATGACACTGAATTTCTCTTTACTTCTTTGCGGGGGTGGGGAAGCAAATCAAAATCTAATCTTAACACAAAAAGAATTTGAAGAGTCATACCTGAAGGGGCAAGTTTTCAAAAAAGAATTTTATACATGCAGAATATAAATTGTATTTCTTTCAATATAGAAAGTAAAAACACCAAATAAATTTGGATTGAGAGATCTCATTTATAAATGGAGCATTTAATAAAAATAAAATGCCAGTCTATATACCATATCAGTTCAAGTAGAAACTGAGAGGAAGTTAAAAATTTTATTGAGTTTAGCTTTTGAAATTGTTAGGCGTCATGGTGAAAAGCTAAGAAACTCTTTATCAGAAGCATATATTTAAATTCTTTAAGTAGTGGCCTTCTCAAACAAGAAAATTTGGTGAGTGTGAAATCTGTGTTTTATCACTATATCATCACTAATGTCATTACTTATCACTAATATTATCTTGAGCATTCCAGTCCAGACACAAGTTATATTTTTAAAATTTGGTTGAGAGTAGAATTGGCTTTAGACTCAATGTGAAATCTATCTAGGAGACACTGAGTTGTTCACATACACTGAATATACACAATATTTGGTATGCTGTAATCACTAAGCAAAAAGTTTCTTCTTCAAAGAACCTGGAAGCAGGAAATAGTTATGGGGTTTTTTTTCTTCTTTTAATATTTGGATATTATTATGGACTAAATGTTTGTGTCCCCCACCCTTTGCCAAATTCCTATGTTGAATGTGATGGTACCCCAATGTGATGGTATTAGGAGGTGGGGCCTTTAGGATTAGGTAGTGTGGGTGGAGCCCTTATGAATGGGACTAGTGCCCTTACTAAAGAGATTCCAAAGAGCTCCCTTGTCCCTTCTGCAACAAGAGGACACAGCAAGAAGACTGCCATCTATAAACCAGGATGTGGGTCCTTACCAGACACTGAACCTGCTGATGCCTTCATCTTGGGCTCCGCAGCCTCTAGAGCTGTGAGAAAAACATTTCTATTGTTTATAAGCTACCCAGTGTATGGTAATTTGTTTCAGCACCCCTAACTAAGACAGATATTAAATTATATTTATATTAATTTTATTTTCCACTTTTTGGTGAAAAGGCTTAAAGTCCTATCATATAAAATGGTGCTTATAAATGAAATTTATCTTCATGTGATTACTGTTGAAGAAATGTTTTCATTTTTATTAAATTTGCATTTGAAATGGAGTAGAAATGCATGCTCCAGTTGTGCAGAATTTAAGAATACTGAAACTCACCAATCATGGCCATAATAAAAAAACACAGATAATAACAAATGTTGAGGAAGTGGAGAAAATGCAGCCCTCATCGACTGCTGGTGGGAATGAAAATGGTGCAGCCAACTTTGGAGCAAAATCTAGCAGTTTCCTTAGCCATTTGAGAATAGTTTCACAGAGAGTTACTGTATAATCCAGCAATTTCATTCTGAGGAATGTATACAAAAACAAAACTATTTTTTCTATCTCTTGCACTAACCACGGAACATTTCCACAACCACCGTGTGAGGGGTTTCAACCCACCAACCACCAATCATCTGGTGGACACTGACCAGGCGCCCACAATTTAACTCAATGCTGACACTAACTGGACTTAGTGGAGACCCCACAGGTTGGGGGCTCCGTTCCACAAGACTGCCCCCCACTTGAGACAACAATGCAAGCCCCAGGTTGTGCTCTGTGTCTCTGATGGGCTGCCTGTAAGTCAGGGTTCCCATGACACCTCCTTGGGCTCAATAATCTGCTAGTATGGCTCAAAGAACTTAGGGAAATAGTTATGTTCACCAGTTTATTGTATCAATAAAGAATATGATAAAGGGTACAGGACGCCACGCTGGAGATACACAGGGTGAGGCCCGGAAGGGTCCTGAGCAAAGGAGCTTCTGACCCTGTGAGTTAGGGTGCATGACCCTCCCAGCACATGGATGTGTTCACTAACTGGGAAGCTCTACAAACCCCACAGTATAGGGATTTTTACGGAGACTTTATCATGTAGGCATGATTGAGTATTAACATTTCTGGTCCCTTCCCCCTCTCCAGAGAATGAGGAGCGTAGGGGAGGGGCTGAAGGTTTCAAGCTCTAGTCATGGCTTGTCTTCTGGTGCCCACCGCACCCAGGACCCAACAAGAGTCTCCTCATTAGAAAAAAGGAGCTCCTAACACCAGGAAATTCTGACGGACCTAGGAGCTCTAGGTCAGTACCAGGGGCAGAGACCAATATATACGTATTTCGCATTCTTTCACAAAAACAATGAACGTACATCTATACAAAACCTGTACATGAATGTCATAGCAGCATTACTCACACAGCCAAAAGGGGAACAACCAAAGTCCACAACACAAGAATGGATAAAATGTGTATCCATAAAACGTAATATTATCAGCCTAGAAGGAAGGAAATTCTGATACGTGCTACAACATGCATGAACCTTGAATACATTACAGTAAGTGAAATAAAGGAAAAATAAAATTATTATATGATTCTACTTAGATGAGGTACCTAGAATAGGCAAATTTATATAAAGAGAAAGTAGAACAGTGGTTACCAGGGCCTCAGGGGGAGGAAGGATGGGGAGTTATTGTTTAATGGGTACAGAGTGTTTATTTGGGATGATAAACAAATTCTAGAAGTGTATAGTGGTGAGACTGCATAAAAATGTGAATGTACTTAATGTCACTAAATTTACACCTAAAAAGATTGAAAATAGTGAATTTTATGTTATGCACATTTTACCACTTATGTAAAATTTAAAAATACAGCCTTACAGATACAAAAGTTATAACTTAGTATATATAGATCTTAATTTAGATTAATTTTAATTTCTAAATTGTTGACTGGGAAAAAAAATGACTGAAGTACTGATACAACACAGGTGAACCTTGAAAACATACTAAGTGAAAGTAGCTGGTCATAAAGGAGCAGAGATTGCATGATTCCATTTTCATGAAATGTCCACAAAGTTCAATCTATACAAACAGAAGGTAAATTAGTAGTTGCCTAGGGCCAGAGGGGTTGGAAGGTTGGAGGATTATGTCTGAGTGGGGTGAGATTTCTTTTTGGAGTAATGAAAATGTTCTAACATGGATTGTATTGAATGTACAACTTTACAAATACACCAAAAATCATTGACTTGTACAATTTAAATAAGTGAATGACAGCTCAAAGCTATTTTTAAAAAGGAATACAGAAACTGTAGAGGTATGTTGAACCTATTGATATCTAATTTGCTACAACTACCCCTACATAGGAATTTTACTGACAAATGATCATTAAAAGCCATGGGCAGCTGCACCATTTGTTCTCTCCCACTACAATGACGCTTTGGGATGACCACACAGCCCCCTCTGCCGGCAACGACACCTGAGTTCACAGGCCTGCAGGGCCACGCTGCAGCTCAGCAGTGCTGCCGTTTCACCCGGGTCACTCACCTGTCCAGGGAAGCTGCTGTTGGCTGGTCCAGGAGGGCCCCATCTGGGATGATTCAGCTGGTGCCTCATCCTCCATCCAGAGCCCAGGCACGTGCTCCCAACAGTGGCACAGAAAAACACTAGTCGGTCCTGATCCTTCTCATGTGTCACGTTGGCTGGCATCCCATTGACCAGAGCAAGTCATGTGGCCTGACTCAGAGTCAAGGGTCAAGGGAAGCAGTCACTGCCTCTTCAAGAGAAGGCACTGAGCAGTCACATGGCAAAGGGGATGCATCTGCAGAGGGTGAAGAATGGGGATCCCCGACACAGGAGCTTCCCGTAGCAGCTTATGTGACCAGCACAGGGCATGTGCTCTGAAAAAGGTTTTAAGAAAATGGGTGTAAATATTTCCCATCTTGCAGCTTTATCTTCTTCCCATTTTCACTTAAAAGGAGGAGAGAGGTAAAAATCTACCTATCGGGTACAATGAACAGTACTCAGGTTATGGGCACACTAGAAGCCCCAACTTAAGCATTATAAAAAGTATCCATGTAACAAAAACATTTGTATCCCTTAATATTTTGAAATTAAAAAAAAAAGAAAAAATACTATAAACTGGGTGGATCATAAACACTGAAATTTATTTCTCACAGTTCTGGAGGCTGAAGTCCCCAAGATTAATTCAAGGGACCAGCAGATTTGGTGCCTGGTAGGGACCTGCTTCCTGATTCACAGGATGTCTTCTCACTGTTTTCTCACATGGCAGAGGAGTGAAGGGCCTCTGATACAAGCACTAATCTCATTCATGAGGGCTCCATCCTCATGACCTAATTACCTCCCACAAGCTCCTCCAAATACCATCACACTGGGGATTAGGTTTCAGGACATGAATTTCAGGGAGACACAAACATTTACTCTATACCACTCACAAAAGGAGAAATGGATAATCTGAATAGGTCTATATCTAGTATAGAAATGTATGAATAATTAACAACCTTCCAAGAAGGAAAGCACCAGGGCCAGATCATTTCACAGGTGAATTCTACCAAACATTTAAGGGAGAAACCATACCAATTATTTACAATCTCTTCCAGAAAATAGAAACAGAGAGAACATTTTCCAACAAGCCAGATAAAGACATTAAAAGAAAGAAAATGTACAGACCAATACCTCTCATGAACATAGATGCAAAACTTCTTACCAAAATATTAGCAAACTGAATCCTGCAATACATAATATGAATTCTACACCAAGACCAAGTGGGATTTATTCCAGGTATGCAAGGCTGGTTCAACATTTAAAATACAGCTAAGGTAATCCATCACACAAACAGGCTAAAGAAGAAAAATCATTTGATTATCTTAATACGTTCAGGAAAAGCATTTGACAGAATCTGATACCCATGCATGATAAAACTTTCAGCAAACAAGGAATAGAATGGAAATTCCTCAACTTGATAAAGAACATCCACCAAAAAACCCTCCACACATAGTATCACAAACAATGTGAAAAACTGGATGATTTACTCCTAAGATCAGGAGCAAGGCAAGGATGTCCCTGCTCACTGCTCCTGTTCAAGATCGTACTGGAATTCTAGCTAACGCCATAAGACATAAAAAGGAAATAAAAGGTATACAGATTGGGAAGGAAGAAATGAAACACTCTTTGCTCACAGATAACTTGATTTTCTATGTAGAAAATTCCAAAGACTCTACCAAAAAGCCTTCTGGATTGCAGCAAGTTTGCATGATATCAAGTAAATATATAAAAGTAATTGCTTTGCTATATACCAACAACAAACAATTGGAATTTGAAATTAAAAACACAGTACCATTCGCATAAGCAAATTATATTTGTTATCAAGAAAATAAAATACTTAGACATAATCTAGCAAAATACAGGCAGGATCTATATGAGGAAAACTACAAAACTCCGTTGAAAGGAATCAAAGAAGAAGAGATTTTTCATGTTCATAGATAAGAAGACTCAATGTTGTTAAGATGCCAATCCTCTTACTTAATCTACAAATTCAAAACAATTCCAGTCAAAACACCAATAAGTTATTTTGTGGAAACCAACAAACTAATTGTAAAGTTCACATGGAAATGTAAAGGACCCAGAATAGCCAACAACATTGTAGGGGATGAACAAAGTTGGAGGACTTGCAAATTTAACAGTGGAACAGAATAGAGAACCCAGAAATAAGAGCACACATAGTCAACTGATCTTTCACAAGAAGGCAAAGGCAGTTCAATGGGGGGAGGATAGCTTTTTCAAAAATGGTGATGGAACCATTGGATATCTATATGCAAAAAAAAAAAAAAAATCAAGACACAGTCCTTGCTCCCCAAAAATTAATTCAAAATGAATCTTAGACCTAATTTTACGATTAATATTATTTTAACTGACAAACCATAATTGTACACATTCATGAGGTACAGTGTGATGTTCTGATATAGGTATACAATGTGGAATGATTAAATCAAGCTCAATAACATACTCATCACCTCTATTACCTATAGTTTTTTTGTGGTGAGACATTTGAAGTTTAGTTATTTTGAAATATACATTATTATTGACTACAGTCACCCTGCTGTGCAACAGATTTCAAAACCTATTCCTACTGTCTACCTGAAACTTTGTACCTTTTACCAACAACTCCCCATCCACCCCCCAACACAGCCTCTGGTAATCATCACTCCACTCTCTACTTTTGTAAGTTCAACTTTTTAGACGTAAATTTAAACAAAATGTAAAACTTCTACCAAATAACACAGGACAAGATATCTACGCAACCTTGGGTTTTGCAACAACTTTTTAGATACAACACCGAAGTACAATCCGTGAAAGAAAATATTGGTAAGTTTGTGTTAAAATTAAAAACTTTTGCTCTGAGAAAGAAAATATTAACAGAATGGAGAAATAAGCCACAGACTGGGAGAAAATATATGCAAAACACATATATTAAGGACATGCAGCCAAAATGTGAAAAGAACTCTTAAAACACAACTTCAAAAAACCCTATTAATAAAAAGCAAAAAATCTGAAAAAATATCTCACCAAAAATGGTATACAGATGAAAAAAAGCTTATAAAAAGATGTTCTACATCGTATGTCATGAAGTAATTGCAATGAGATATCACTACACATCTATTAGAATAGCTAAATTTTTTCAAAAAATGACAATACCAGATACCGGTGAGGATGTGAAGGAAAAGGAACTCTCATTCATTTTTCTTGGGAATGCAAAATGGTACCATCACTCTGGAAGACAGTTTGGACGTTTCTTACGAGGCTAAATATAGTTTTACCACAGGATACAGCAACTGCGCTCCTAGGTATTTATCCAAATGAGCTGGAAACTTATGTCCACACAAAAGCCTGCACACAAATATTTATAACAGCTTTAGTCATCATCACCCCAAAATGGGAACAACCTAGATGTTCTTCAACCTTTAATGCATAAACACACTGTTCTACATCCACACAACAAAATACTATTCCTCAATAAAAAGAAATGAGCTATCAAGCCGTGAAAAGACACGGAAGAATCTTAAATGTATATTGCTGAATGAAAGACCTCAGTCTGGAAAGGCTACATAATGTATGGTTCCAACCATGTGACATTTTGGAAAAGTTAAATCTGTAGAGACCATAACAAAAATCAATGTTACCAGGGATTGAGGGAGCAGGAGGAGAGGGATGAATAGGTGAAGCACAGGCCGTTTTAGGGTGATGAAACTATTCTGTATGAAGCAATAATGGTGGATACATGTTATCATGCATTTGTCAAAACCCACATAAGAGTACAACTCAAGGAGTCAACCTTAATGAAAACTATGGAGTGTAGTTTAATAATATAGTATCAATATTTGGTCATTAATTGTGACAAATGTACCACACTAATGCAAGATGTTAATCATTAGGGGTAATTATGTGTGGGGGTAGAGAGATGGATATGGTGTAGGCATATGTAACTGTATGTGTTACCTGTCCAACCATTCTGTATACCTAAAACTTTATTGGAAATAATCTATTAATTATTCTTAAATCAGTAACAGAAAGATTTCTAGAAAATCTCCAAATATTTGGAACTAAATAACAGACATCTAAATAATCCGTGGGTTAAAAAACAAAATTAATAGAGAAATTAAAAATCATTTTGAACTGAATGAAAAAGAAAACATCCTATCAAAAATTTTGAGATGCTGCTGACACAGTACTTAGTGGGAAAATTTATAGTACTATTCAATACATGCTCCTGTTTGGAAAGAAGCACTCTAATCAATGTTCTCAGTTTTTACCTTAAGACCCAAGAAAAACAACAACAAATGAAACACAAATTAATCTACAGAAAGGAAATTATAAAGATCAGAGTAGAAATCGATTAAATAAAAAACAAAAAAATGTGGGAAATCTATACCAAAAGCTGGGTCGTGGAGAAATATAATAACCTTGATAAATCTCTAGCCAGAATGATCAGGAAAACTTCGAATAGACACAAATTACCACAAAAGGAATGAGAAATTACATCGTTACATATTCTACAGATATTAAAAGAATAATTAGAAAATATTATGAATAACTTTATGACAATAAATTTGACAACGAAGACAACAAATTCCTTGAACGATATCAAAAGCTCACTTAAGAAGAAATAGATAGGGTCAGCAGCCTTATATCTATGAAAGAAACTGAAATTATAGTAAAACCCTTTCCACAAATAAAATCCAATCTCAAATTGCTACGATATTGAACTCCACCAATCCTTAAAGGAATATATAAATACCAATTCCATACAAACTCTTTCAGAAAATTGAGGTAGAGGGAATACTTACCAACTCATTTAATAAGTGCAGTATTTTTCTCTTAACAAAACCAGAAAAAGGCATTACAGGGAAGGAATACAACAAACTAAGACTCCTAATGATCTTTGATGCAAAAACTCTAAACAAAATATGGCAAATAAATTCAACACATAAAAAGTATAATACATCGTAACTAAATTTTACCTGGAAATGCAAGGTTGTTTTGACATTCTAAAATCAATCAAAGTAGCCACATTCTGCCAGATAACCTCAGGAGGGCGAAATCTCCAGGGGGAGAACCACCACTACACGGACGCTACAATCCAGGGCGCCCGCGCAGCAGGCGGGCAGCTGTGCTAGACGCTATTTTGCAAACGCGAAAACCGAGGCCAGGCGCCGCTCCGGGCCCCGCGGGTGGGGACCGGAAGGAGGGCCAGGGTCGTGCTGCGCCGTGCTGCGCGCGCTCCGCGCGAGGACGAGGAGCCGCACGCCGGCCCGGTGGTCCCGGGGGCCGCGCCCCACGTGCTCCGGCCCACGCGCGGCCGCCCACGGAAACGGGGGTCCGGGGTAGACCGCGCGGAAGCCCGAGGGGCCCCACCGCGGCCCCCCGGCCTGACGGACCACGCCCCGACCCGCACGCCACGCCACACAGGACAGCCTTCGCGGGAGGCAGTCGCGGACTACTCACCCAGAAGAAAGCCGTCCACGCCAGAGGTGAGGTGGGTGACCGGCCGCGGCGAGGGTAGGGGTCGGGGCACGGGCCGGGTCTCCGTCCGAGACGCCGCCATAGTGCCGCAGCCATGATGCCGTCTCCTCTTTCAGTTGGCGGTTGGGGGGAGCGGAGGGGGCAAGGCGAAGGTGGAGGTGCGCGCGCACCCTGCGTGCTCCTCCCCCCCCCGCGCACGCGCGCTCCGGGCCTCCTCGGGTGTCCGGAGCCGCTGCCACTGCCACATTTTAAAAAAATTAGCGCGGAACGGTTCATAGACCTAATTTTAAAAGCTAAAGCTACACGATTTCTAGAAAAAAATGTAGAACATCTTTATGATCTTGGATGACCTTGGATTAGCCAGATATTTCTTAGACATGACTCCAAAATCACTATACAAAAACGAAAATAATAAACTGGACTTTATTAAAATAAAAATGCTCTTTAAAAGCAACATTCCAGTTGAGGGAATAAAAATGGTACCCACAGACTGGAGAAAACACTTGCAATAACAGTAGAATACATAAAGTGCTCTCAAAACCCAGTAATATAAATAAAACAACCCAGCTTTTTAGTTGCCAGAAAGCTTCGGGAAAGAAGATCCCTGGAATGCAGATCAGCGCATGAAAAGATGCCTGCATCGTAGTCATTAGGGACGTGCAAAGTAACCTAGGGAGTCTTCGATTTCTCCTTCTCCATACCCCATTCTCAATAAAATGTCCAAAAAAGAAGGGCATAATACAGTTTATGTATTTTGTTTAAGAAATCATTCTGTTGCAGGGTAAAATAATTTTCTTTATTTTATCTAAAAGATCACACATTTTCTAACACAAATGAGCACTTGTTTCTGAGTTATTGGGTGCTATTGTAGAAAACTACATTTAGTTAGATTTCTAAATATGACAGAACAGATACACTGATTCATTATATAACTTGTGCTTAATGTTCCATTTTTCACATTTCAGGCATATACATGAGTCAAAACAGAAATGTGTTACTTATACAAACATAGGCAACCACATAAGCGTGTAAGCACAGAGTAATTACCTATGCGTTTCTGATCACAGCTGTCTGTTTCTTCTTCAACATATGGTGTAAGTTTCTCTGCATGCCCTGAATTCAGCCACTGGTCTTTCATGACTTTGTGAAAAGGTGAACTGTTCATCAGTAGCATAAAATAAAATATTCTGATAATCACAATATTTAGCAAAATTTATTTTCAACATTTCATTGACTGTAGGTCAAAGGGTAACTTAAATTTTTTTAATGTCTCAATTCCTGCTTAAAAAGTCCCAAGTAAGAATTCAGTGTGCCACACAAACCAAGCTAACTTCTAAAAAGACTCTAAAAACTCTCCAAAGTTATTACTTATTTCCATTTATGTGATTGCCTGCACAGTGGTTCGTTTACATGGATTTACCACTAGAAAGTGTTCCAGAAGTTTTTTACACTCTGCCAACATATACGATGGGATGGTGCATTTCTCTTTGATGATGCTTCCTTCCAGTTCCTTTGGGGACAGAGAGAGGAAAGAAAACTAGTGAGTCAACTTTTAGGTAAAAAAACAACAAAAAGCCCACGGAAACCCCTAAACTGATATTAAAAATATAAACCCATATAATTTTATGAAACTCTTTTTAGTATCAAGGTATAGGAAGCAGTTGTAGTACATGGATACAACTGCTTCCTATACCTTGATATTGTCCTTATTAAAGGAATGGGTGCCGGTCACAAGCAGGTAGAGGAGCACCACCAGGCTCCAAACGTCAACCTTGGGGCTATTGTATTTGCTGCCCGGGAGGAGCTTTGGGGCTGTGTAGGGAGCAGTGCCTCAAAAGGTTTCCAGTGGCGTGCCCAGAGTAAACTCGTTGCTGAGGCCAAAATGTTATTTTGACTTGTCCTCGAATAGCAGATTTTCAGGCTAGAGGGAAAACATCAAGACAAAAAGAAAATCTAACTGAAATTAGGCATTTCATAAAAAAAGCTTTTGTAATGATATGAAGTTAATATTTCCTAATTAATGAAATGAGAAAACATTTTTTCTACAGAAAAAAATGGGAGGCAAATTAGAACTCCCAATTTTATAACATTAACAATCAATAACAGACATGAAGTGCTAGAATAATAATCATTAATTCTTATACTAATTGAAACATCAAATGCTCCAAGATCAAGAAAAGTCTTGACAGGTTTTTCCTTTTTTTTTAAATTTTTTATTTTTAGGTTTTTTTATTTTTTTAAATTTCAGAATATTATGGGGGTACAAACAATTGGTTACATATATTGCCTATGCACTGCCCAAGTCAGAGCTACAGGTGTGCCCATCCCCCAGACAGTGCACCCCATACCCATTAGGTGTGAGTTTACCCATCCCTTCCACCCCCCTCCCACCTGCCTGGCTCCCGATGAATATTATTTCCATGTGTGCACATAAGTATTGATCAGTTAGTACCAATTTGATGGTGAGTACCAGTGGTGCTTGTTTTTCCATTCTTGTGATACTTTGCTTCAAAGAATGGGCTCTAGCTCCATCCAGGATAATACCAGAGGAATTAATTCACCATTGTTTTTTATGGCTGAGTAGTACTCCAAACTATACGTATACCACATTTTATTAATCCACTCATGTATTGATGGGCGCTTGGGTTGTTTACACATCTTTGCAATTGTGAATTGTGCTGCTATAAACATTCGAGTGCAGATGTCTTTATTATAGAACATCTTTTTTTCCTTTGGGTAAATTCGTAGTAGTGGGATTGCTGGATCAAATGGTAGTTCTATTTTTGGGTCTTTGAGGTATCTCCATATTACTTTCCATAGAGGTTGTACTAATTTGCAGTCCCACCAGCAGTGTATGAGTGTTCCTATCTCTCCACATCCACACCAACATTTGTTGTTTGGGGAATTTTGATATAAGCCAATAAAACTAGAGTTAAGTGATATCTCATTGTGGTTTTGATTTGCATTTGCCTGATGATTAGAGAAGTTGAGCAATTTTTTATTTGTTGGCCATTATTCTGTCTTCTTTTGAAAAGTTTCTGTTCATGTCCTTTGCCTACTTTTTAATGGGGTTGTTTGATATTTTCTTGTTGATTTTCCTAAGTTCTGTATAGATTCTGGTTATCAGCCCTTTGTCAGATGTGTAGCATGCAAATATTTTCTCCTATTCTGTAGGTTGTCTATTCACTCTAATGACAGTTTCCTTGGCTGTGCAGAAGCTTTTTAATTTGATCAGTTCTCATTTATTTATTTTTGTTGCTGCTGTGATTGCTTTGGGGGTCTTCTTCATAAATCTTTCTCTAGGCCAATGTCTATAAGAGCTTTTCCAACGTTTTCTTCTAGTTTCTTGTGGTTTCATGTCTTAGGTTTAAGTCTGTTATCCATCATGAGTTGATTTTTGTGAGAGGTGAGAGGTGTGGATCTAGTTTCAGTCTTCTACATGTGGCTATCCAATTTTCCCAGCACCATTTATTGAATATAGATTCTTTTCCCCAGTGTATGTTTTCTCTACTTTGTCAAAGATCAGATGAAAATATGAGGATGTTTTTATATCTGGGTTCTCAGTCCTGTTCCACTGGTCTATGTCTCTGTTCTTGTGCCAGTACCATGCTGTTTTGGATACTAGAGCCTTTTAGTATAGTCCGAAGTCTGGTAGAATTATGCTTCCCAATTTGTTCTTTTTGCTTAAGATTGCTTTGCCTAGACAGGGTCTTCTCTTGTTCTTCACGAAGTATAGAATTATTTTTTCTACTGTGAAAAATGGTGTTGGTGTTTTGATAGAGACTGCATTGATTCTGTAAATCACTTTAAGTAGTGTAGACATTTTAACAATGTTGATTCTACCAATACAAAAGTATGGTAGGGTTTTCCATCTGTTTATATCCTCTGCAATTTCTTTTCTCAGTATTTTGTAGCTCTCCCTATATAGGTCTCTCACCTCCTTAGTTAAATAGCTTCCTAAATATTTAATTTTCCTTGATGCTATTGTGAAAGGTATTGCATCTTTGATTTTATTCTTGGCTTAACAGTTATTGGCATATATGAAGTGTACTGATTTGTGTGTATTGATTTTGTATCCTGAGACTTTGCTGAATTCATTTATCAATTCCAGTAGTCTCTTGGTTGAATCTTTGGGGTTTTCTAGATATAATATCATATTGTCAGCAAAGAGTGAAAGTTTGATCTCTTCTGCCCCCATTTGGATTCCCCTGATTCCTCTCTCTTATCTGATTGCTCTGGCAAGGATTTCCAGCACTATGTTGAATAGAAGTGGAGATAGTGGGCAACCTTGTCTGGTTCCAGCTCTAAGTGAGAATGCTTTCAGTTTTTCCACATTCAGTGTGATATAGGCTGTGGGTTTATCCTATATGGCTTTAATAATTTTGAGGTATGAGCCATCTATGCCTATATTATTGTGAACTAAAATTAAATAAAAGTCTTCCCCCCCAACGGCTGACTGAATGGACCACCTCCTGGCCAAGAAGATATCCTAAAACTAAATTGTCTGCCACGACGAGGAGGTCAGACATTCCTCATCATGCCCCCATCCCTTCTTGGGGATATCCTTTGTAACTCATCAACAGGCCTAAGGCTATGCAAGACAAACCTGCAGGTCCCCAATTTTCACAACAAATATATGTCAGGTGATTTATCTCTTCCTTATCTAAAATATTCCAAGCCTTTAGACAAAGCTTCATTTTTAACCAATTACAAGTCAAGGAGTCTTTAAACCCACTTATAACCTGTAAGCCCCCGCTTCAAGATGGCCTGCCTTTTCGGGCCAAACAAATGTATGCCTTCCATGTATTGATTTATGACTTTACCTGGAATCCCTATCTCCCTAAAATGTATAAAACTAAACTGTGGCCCAGCCACACCGAGTCCACTTGTTCAAGGCTTCTTGGGTATGGCTCCAGGTCATGGTCCTCAAATTTGGCTCAGAATAAACCTCTTTAAAATTATTTTTACAGAGTTTGACTTCTTTTCCATTAACATTGTTAAGAGTTCTTATCATAAAAGGGTGCTGAATTTTGTCAAAAGCCTTTACTGCATGTATTGAAAGGATCATATAGTCTTTGTTCTTGCTTTCATTTATATGGTGAATTACATGTATAGATTTGCGTATGTTGAACTATCCCTGCATCTTGGGGATGAAGCCCACCTGGTTGTGGTGAATTATTTTTTTGATGTACATTCAAATTCGGTTTGCTAGGATTTTATTGAGAATTTTTGCATCTATATTCATAAGGGAATGGTAGTTTTCTTTTTTTTTGTTGTGTCCTTTCCTGGCTTTGGTATCAAGGTGATATTGGCTTCATAGAATGTGTTTGGGAGGATTCCATCCTTCTCAATATTGTGAAATAATTTCTGCAGTATGAGTACCAGTTCTTCTTTGTAGGTTTGGTAGAATTCAGGCATGAACCTGTCTGGTCCAGGACCTTTTTTTATTGTAACATTTTTTATTGCTGCTTCAATTTCGGTGGTTGATATTGGTCTGTTCAGGCATTCTATTTCTTCCTGATTGAGCCTAGGGAAGTTGTGTGTTTCTAAGAATTTGTCCATTTCCTCCATGTTTTCATGTTTTTGGGCATAGAGATTTTTGTAGTATTCAAAGATGATGTTTTGTATTTCTGTAATATCAGTTGTGACCTCTCCTTTTTCATTTCTAATTGAGTTTATTAGAGTCCTTTCCTTTCTGCTTCTGGTCAGTCTAGCAAGAGACCTATTTTGTTTATCTTTTTCCATTTAGAGGCCCAGGTGTCACCAGATACAGCCCATGAATTACTCCTAAATGGTTTCCTGACAGTCATAGTTGTGATCCCACCTGTTATAAAAAGAGAGTTTCAGGTTTCCTTGGCCAAGTCAAATCTAAAGTTTTCCAGTGCCAGTGTATACAAATGCTACAGGGCCTACTGCTCTGGGCCACCCATCAGGTTGTATACTAAACCTGCAGTGTCAGATCCAGCTGATTTGGAAATCCTAAATGGAACAACCCAAGACAACACTTAATCAAGCCAAGTTTATTGCAGACAGATATGCAACTGCTGACTTCTGGTCTGGCTGCACAGCTGTGTAAAGTTGTTTAGAAACCTGGGCCAACAGATACTAAGAAGAGTGAAGAACTGGTTGTAAAATTTGATAGGTTGATGGGGTTTGCAAGACAGATGGGGTGGAGTGTGGTGGGCTGGGGAGGGTGAGGGACAGGGCCCAAAGATTGTGATTTGGGTGACTTTCAGACCTACAGGGCTGTCTGGGCATTTAGAATCTTGAATCTCACGATAACCACCCAGGAGGAGAAATAAAGAAATGGCTGGTGACAGTGTGGCCGCCTCGATAAACAAGTGAGATGATGGAGGGAGGGTTATAAATTCTGGGGTTGAGGAGGTGTTAGGATGCAAAGACCGGTTGGGAAGAGAGAAGAGTTTGATTGCATGTCCCATAAAATATTTTTTTAGCTCCTAAATCAATCTCAAATTGTGTTTGTAGTATACTTTTGAATACCAGAGTTTTGGCAGGGCCCTGGAGAGTATCTGTAGCCCCAAACAGCACTAAACAATTTGCAGATGCTGTCAGTGCTATCTGGACTGGAAGGCCTCTCACAAGGAGGAAGAAGTCAGGCGTGGTCCTCAGCCAGTCCTCTCTAATGGCCTTACACTGTGGGACTCTGCAAGCAGTGGGTGGCTGCCCTGCTCTACCAGTGACTGTCACTCTGTTGTCAGCCTGCTCAGCCCTGGGCCAGCCTGGCAGGTGCCAATTCTGCTGTAGAGGAAGGGCTTTTCCCCACTGAGTGGCTGAGAGCTGCTGTCTAGAGCTCTGGGGCTTTGCCTTGGCTTTGGCTCGGGCCTTCTGTCCCGTGCCTTTGAGTTGGGCACCTGGTTCAATCCTGATGGCCCTCTTTGTGTTCCTGATTTCCTCTTCTGTGAGTGTTTCTTTGGACTTAAACTGATTTAAGCAAGAGAAGAAAGCCTAGAGGAGCTGCAGTCCTAGCTTAGTTTTCCCCCAAAGGGTCAGATTTGTGCAAGTTTCTAAATGACTTTTGTATAGGAGAGGAAATCAAAGCTAAAGGTAGTGTGTTTCGACATGAACAGGAAGGGGCAGAACAATCTATCGGAGCTGATTGTATAGAGTCAGGTGGCACTGGGAGGAAAACATATAATCTAAAATCATTTAATAGGAAACATGTAAGATTGAAAAAAATTGAACCAAGTACTTAACTTATGAAGCTAGAAAAAAGAGCAAAGTAAGCCTAAGGAAAAGGAAATAAGCAAGAAAAACAAATACAGTAGTTTTTGAAACATTAAATAAGTGAAAAACCAACCTAGTAGATAGGGTCCATGAAATCACAGTCTGCTTCTTTGAAAATAACCCTTCCCGCCCCCAGCACTGACACAAACAATATAAATGTCTTGCAAACCTGATCAAGTAAGGCAGAGAGATGATACAGCCTTAGAAATGGAAAGAGTCCAATTATAAGAAGTTAATATGTAATTTTATAGCAATAAATTACAAAATCCAGACAGAATTTATTTTCTTATAAAACACAAACTGCCTCAAGAATTGGAACATTACAGAAGAAAGGAAAATGTCAAAATTCTACTTCTGTAAAAATACATAGTTTTATGCACTGATGCAATCTTAAAGACAGGGTCAATTCCCACATTATTTAAAATATTTTTCAGGGGATTCAAAGAAAAAGAAAGTTTTGCATGTAATTCTACAAAGACAGAAACATACTTGATAGTAAAATTGAATAGAACAAAAAAGAAAACAATTTTCTAATCTTACTCATGGATATGACCATACAACCAGCTACAACCAACTCTGCAGCTACACCCAGCAAGAGTCAGAGATTTATTCTCTGCAGAAATGGAATGACAAGGCTGAACTTGGAAACCCCAGACCCAGCTGGGGAGGTGAGAGAGGAGAGTCAGCCAGCACAGGGGAGACTCCACTACTCTGCTCGGCTCCAGACACCGGGGCCAGGCTCATGTGCCTACCCCCTTGAGAGATACTAGAGAATTCTCTGCAGAATATCACTGAAGAGAAAAAACACCCCAAAGGCGCTGACATGTAGACCCTCAGCAGAATGCCAAGGGCCTTACTAGATGACCTAGAATTCCAACCATTTAGAAGCTGAACCCACACACACGGGTTTCCAATCTCTGTATAAACTTTGAAATGTAAATATTTTTTAAAGCACATAAAATAGACATATAGTAAGTATTATATTAATATTTAATGATGACATTTTGGAAGCATTTCTGTTATTGTTAGAAGAAATACTGGTATACATACTGCAAATATAGATATTCAACGTTGTTCCTGAGCTCCCAACAAGAACAGGAAAAAAAAAAGACATAAATATTTAAAAGAGATAGATACAATTTTAATTACTTATTTGTATGTAGAAAATACAAGATAATCAACTAAATTCGTTTAAACTAATACAGTGTAATTATGTAGCCAGAGCCAAAATAAATTTACAAAACATAATCAATCATTTTTCTAAATGCCAGCAAGAGGGGAATGTAATTTTTTAAAAAAAGGTCCTATTAACATTATTATTGATTACAATATCTTGGACTAAATGTAAAAAGACACATGTGGTCCCTATTGTTATGAATGGAATTGTGCCCCTTCCCCCAATACAAATGTTGAAGTCCTAACCCCTAGAACCTCAGACTGTGACCTTATCTGGAACTGGAGTCCTGGCAGCTGCAATTAATTAGTTAAATTAAGATAAGGTCCTACAGGAGTAGAGTGGGCCCTTAATCCAGCATGACGGGCAACCTTATAGAAAGTGGGAGCTGGGACACCACTCTCGCAGAGAGAGAGAGCCCATGTGAAGATGGAGGCAGAGATGGGGTGATGCTTCCACAAGCTGAGGAGCGCCTAAGACTGCTGCAAACCACAGAAGCTAGGAGCGCCTGGACAGGTTGTTCTGCACAGCCTCAGAAGGAACCAACCCTGCCGGCACCTCGATCTCGAACCTCCGACCTCCAGAACTGTGAGACAATGAATTTCTGCCGTGTAAGCCGCCCTGTCTGTGCTACTTTGCTACAGCAGCCCTAGGTAAACTAATACATCTATATATAGAATGCTTAGAGCCTCTACCGAAAGATCTAAAAGAAGACCTGAACAAAGGGAGAAATGCACTATAATCTTGGGTGGAAAGGCTAAAATTGTTAATACAGCA
This sequence comes from Daubentonia madagascariensis, assembly GCA_023783475.1. Taxonomy (NCBI): domain Eukaryota; kingdom Metazoa; phylum Chordata; class Mammalia; order Primates; family Daubentoniidae; genus Daubentonia; species Daubentonia madagascariensis. Next base: position 147,226 of record JAKFHU010002269.1, on the reverse strand, counting down.
CTTTTCCCCAAGTTAATATTAATATATAAAAATCACTGCAATAACAGTATGTTTGGGGAAGTGGTCATTTTCACATACTGTTTGCAGAGGACGATTTGCCAAGAGTCAACACAATTGACACTTTGCCCACCTTGTGTGCCTAGTAATCACACTTTGAGAATTCCAGCCTTTAGAAAGAATTACATCTGATTATAAACACTGAAGTTTAAGAAATCTTACTGCAGCCTAGTCTATAATGGGAAATAATTGGGGAAAAAACCCATAAATGTCAATAAAAAGTTGGCAAGTAAATTATGGTATATACAAAGTCTAGAATTCTATTCACTGGTTAGTGTATTGAGACGTCTATATGTGAGGGCATGGGAAGAGAGCGAGGATAAACTTTCAAGTGGTAACGTTAGGTTTACCAGAATACAAATGCTGCCATAATTTTTTCATAGCATCAGCTTGAGTCCCCAAATGGCCAGACTGATGGGAGGTCGTGTATCCCTCTCAAGATGTTTCCCCATTCCCCTAACCGCTCAAATACCCCAGGGATTATGTAATCCAAACAGAAATGTTTCTCCGTTGCCCCCCACTGCCTGCCTGTCAGGGGTGGGGCCTGCTTCTGTTCCTCTGCACTGTCCCCTGAGCCTGCCTGCGAGCTTGGTGTCAGGGTCACGTTTGCCTTGCCTAGCTTCCTGCTCTGGACGTTCCAGGAGAGGCGGCTTCTACGCAACTCCACTCTCTCCTTAATAAGCTCATCTGGTCCAGGCTGTTCCACTCTTGGGGCTTCCAAGTTCCTGCCCCCCAAAGGTTGTGGGCCTGAGTGGCTTCCCCCCAATCTCACCCCTTCTCTCCCCATTGATCTAAAGCAAGCGCATGTAGCCGGGGCCCCCTCTGCTCTCCGCCACCAGCCTTGGAGCCCAGGCTCTTGTTCCTCTGCCTGTTTGAGACATGAAGCTTCATTCCTGTCATGGACTGGATCCTTCAGAACATGCAGGCCCATTTCTACACTGTTTTTAGGCCAGCCCCATCCCCTGGCAATTTCTTTCTTTTGGAGACCTTAAGCACAGAAAAGCTGGAATGAGTATGTTGCTATATATGTTATGTCTCATACTTCCACCCGAGAGTCACCTTTGCTTGAAAGCTCCAGTGTTTCTCTTGCTAAAAGCAGGAAAAAGGAAAGGCAAAATAGAAGTTAAATGTTCAGTCAGTCACCTTGTTATAGATTTGATAACAAAAACTGGAAAGCCACCCTCCCTAGCCCACACATTTTAAATAAGCCAAAAATGTCCAAAAAGGTTCACAACAGGCAGCTAACAGGAGTATGCATGGGGGAAGAAGTGAAATAGGGGAGAGTGCCTTCTTGCTCTGTAAATTTAATGTTAGATTTTTTTTTTTTTTTTTGAGGCAGGGTTTCTTGAGGACTCTGTTGTCCAGGCTGTAGTGTAGTGGTACTATCGTTGCTCACTGCAGCCTTGAACTCCTGGTCTCAAGTGATTCTCCTGCCTTAGCCTCCTGAGTAGCTGGGGCTACAAGTGCTCACCACCATACCTGGCTAACTTAAAAAAATTTTTTGTAGAGTCAGGGGTCTCACTATGTTGCCCAGGCTGGTCTTGAACTCCTGGCCTCAAGCAATCCTCCCACCTCGGCCTCCCAAAGTGCTGGGATTACAGCTGTGAGCCACCACACCCAACCTAACACTTGATTTTTTACAAGCATGTATTACTTTTGTAGTTTAAAAAGTCAAAAAAATCCACAGATTTATAAACACTTACTAGTTTTCCCAGTGTTTTTGATTTAATAAGGGCAGTGTTTGTTAAACACCTACCATGTGGAGGGCTAGTCTAGGTGCTGGGAAGACAGCAACAATGAAGCAAAGTTGGACAAAGCCCCACCCTCCTGGCACTCATACTATAGACACAGAGAAAATTTCTACTGATCTTTTCAAGAGAGAAAACTGTAATTATTAATATTATCTTTTTTTAGCCAAAGGTAAAAAAGTCTATAAGGATTACTAGAATATTTAATGTTTTATGACATCTGCAACAATTGTAATGAGCTACTCAAATAACTGTGGCTTTTATGGTGATGAAATCACAAGTCTCCCAAATCCTACTGTGAGGGCATGTATACTCATAAGTGAAGGCAAAGCTAAATTCCAGCTAGAGGTTAGTGCAAATAAAGATGGATTTTTTTTCCCCTCATTCAAGTTCACAGACTCCTTGACGTGCATCCACAGACCCTGGGGATAAATTCTTTAAGGTACATTTGTGAACTTAATCAGTGAATTACTCCAGAGTGAAGTTTCAGTGAGCTAGTTTTCGTTAAGTAAGGCAGGAAGGTATATATACATGGAGATGGGTTTTGAAAAAGCAGTGCTTCCAAAATCAAGGTGAATAGAAGAGCTACTGTCTAAAAAGGTAGTCATCTTCATGTGCTTCCCAGAGGACATGGTCCATGACTCTTCAAATCCCTACGGAATGCCAAGGAGGGGCAGAAATGAGGCCCAGAGAAGAAATTGCCATGGAGCTCCCAGAGGAAGGCTCTAGAGTTTCCTTCCAGAATGGCAGGAGGGTGTCGGAGCCTTCTGGAACCCTGCAGCCCCTTCCAGCAGGAATTTGGAGAAACGGGACATGCTGGCTCCCCATAATTCCTGGACCACAGCAAAGATTGGTCCTTGGGGTTCCCCCTCACCCGACTTTCACCAAGCTTCCTCCCTTCGAGGGAAGAACAGCCTCTTGTCTCTAAAGAAACCTGCAGAGGAGGGGGACAGAGTGGGTGGCCCTTCAGCTGTCAGCTCCTCCCTGACAGCTTCTCCCACAGCCTAATTTGGGCCAGGAGGGGAGGAATTTTTCCATCCTTCTGAGATACTGATGCAATGAATAGACCTTTTGAAAAGTTGGGGTGGAGAGGCTTGTCTTGGGGAGTTTTACTGACATCACCCTCATTATCAGTCTTTGCCTTGACACTGGGGTTTTTTGTCCCAGGAGGGGAAGGAGGAACGCAGGGCCAGGTGGGGCTGTCCAGAGAGTGTCATGATGCTCAGATAAGAGGCTCAGATAACACCTGAAGAACCTTTGCTAGTGCTCAGGACAGATGAGCTCACCCCAGGAGGGCCACGACCTCATTACTGCAGGACATTTTTCTTGCTTCCTGAATTGCCAAGATTAGCTATACACACATACACACACACACACACATATATATAGCCTTATTAGGAACCACAGGTGTTGTCTGAGATTGGAGGTTCCTGTACATCTGCAGCATTTGAGACTCACAGTGAAAATCCCCGGACCACCAACTCGCGGGGCTGCCTGACAGCGGCACATATGGTGCTGCGCACACATGCTACTATTGTCTGCTAAAGCCTCCCTGCTCCCATTCAAAGGGGTGTAAGGCTTGAAGCCTGGCTCATCTAAAAGCTGTGATTCTCAAACTTCAGAGTTGGTTGTTAAATGCGGGTTACTCGGCCCCACCTCCTGACAGTTCTGATGTCAGGGCGCATGTGTGTGTGGTGTGGTGTGTGCTGTGTGTGTGGTGTGTGTGTGCAGAGCAATGAGGAGGCAGGAATCTTCATTTTTCACCCAGTGATTCTGCTGCAGATGTCCCAGGGATCATACTGCCTCAAAACCCTGCATCAGGGCTGACCCACATGTATTTTTATTTACTGGTTGTATACTAAATATGATTAAACAGTGGGGAGAACAAAAGCATAATGTTTAAAAAGGAAACAAATCCCACATTCAGTAGTATGTTAGGTTTTAGTAAACTTCAGCCCACCGTACTTCCTGCAGTCTCGTGAGACGGCCAGATCACAGGCTTCCGGCTCAGGTCTGTTTACCCACTGGGCAGGGAGCTTGCATAGCTTGGTCAAGCAGCAGGAGCTGGTGGTTCTATCCTGCTTCTGTGGTCAGGGGCCCAGTGAGTGGCAGCAGGCAGGATGCTATTCACCCTCAACCTCCCCTTTCCATCAGCATTGGAACGTTTGTCTTTTTCTGGCTCTGTGGGAGCTGTTCCCACCAGGAAGCCTTGGGAGTTCTTTGGAGAGCTGAGATTCCCAACACCAATATGGTAGGGCAGCTGCAGGGCTCATCATCCTTGCTGTGTGCTCTACTCTCTGGCTGTGTCAGTAACTCCAAGTCGGTTTGGCTCAAGGATTATTTCTAGTTAATTTATAAAATGATGTGTTCCCGCCTTGACTCTTGTAAGTAGCTGAATTATTTATTATGAAGTATCTGATCTCCTTAAGTACTAAGTTTGACAGTTGATATCTCTGACATTTCACTTTGACACTTCTTGTTTTATTTTTATTGTGAAGGTACATCCTCAGTCTTTCAAATGCACAGTTTGGCTTGCAAATATCTTTCAAATTTTTTTGGAGCAATTTTTGTGAAACCGTGGATAAGTCAAAAATTCATGTTATTTTCGAATATGAGTTCCTTCGTGGAACCAATGCAGCACAGACAGCTCGAAATATCAACGAAATGTTTCAGAAGGATTTGGCTAATGAACACACAGTGTGTCAATGATTTGAGAAGCTCTGTTCTGGTGAGTTTGATCTTCAAAATGAGCCACGTGGGCAACCTGAGACTAAGGTGAATAATGAAGAGCTGAAAGCTGTAGTGGAAGCGAATCCATCTCAACCTACACGTGAATTAGCAACAAGGTTTGTCATTACTATTCCAACAATATCGGACCAGTTGAAACGAATGGGCAGGGTAAAGAAGCTGGATTGGGCGGGGGTACCACATGAATTAAATGAGTGTCAGAAGAGAAATTATCTTGAAGCTTGCCTTTTTTTGCTGTCATGACATAAAGGCAAACTGTTTCTACACTGTATTGTTACATGTGATGAAAAATGGATTCTTTTTGACAATGGCAAACGTTCGGCACAATGGTTGGATGAAGATGAAGTGCCAAAACATAGTCCAAAACTGAATCTTCATCAAAAAAAGCTAATGGTGTCTGTTTGGTGGTCCGGCGCTGGTATTATCCACTACAGCTTCATGAAACCTGGTCAATCAATTACAGCGGATGTCTACTGCAACTAGTTGGATGAGATGGTGAGAAGGCTTGCGATTAAGCAGGTGAGATTGGTCAATAGAGACAGGCCAATCCTCTTGCAAGACAGCGCTTGACCACATGCCGCACAAACAATGCTGCTCAGACTACAGAGGCTGACTTGGAAACTCTCTGTCATCCACCGCATTCACCAGACCTTGCACCAACTGGCTACCACTTCTTCCAGGCTTTGGACCACTTCTTGCAAGGAAAAATATTCCATTCGCAACAAGCTGTGGAAAATGCCTTTTGCAATTTCATTGCCACTCGCTTTCCAGTCTTCTTCGCTGCTGGCATAGACAAGCTACCGTTAAGATGACAAAACTGTGTAGATAGTTTAGGCACATACTTTGATTAATTGTACTGCCTCTTGTTTGAGATATAATAAACTGCACTTTTGATTCGAAATTGGACATTTCATAGTTAATGACCTAAGCTGAATTATTTTAGTCTAAGAATGTTCCAGTATTGGTGCCTTAAATATTTTGGCCTTTGGAAATTCATTGTGTAATATTTGAATTTATAACATTTGGGTCCTGGTTTAAAATCTTCTTTTGAGAGATAATCTCTTTTGTTACAATATATACATATGTATTTATACATCCATCTATCTGAACATATATGTGTCACATACACTATGTTACCCATTTGGATGTGAATGAGTAGCCCACTCCCCCTCCCCACCAGCCCTCAGTTCGTTTCCCATGGAGACCTCTTCTTCCAGTGTGACGTGGTTCTCAGCGGTCTCTCCAACCAAGTGATTAATACACAGTCTCAAGCTCCCATTTCCTTGTCCAGCTTGCTCTTTTCCCTAACATTGCCCTTGGGCTTTGTTACCTAGAGCACATCCAGTGGCCATGGTCCCCAAGGAGCTGGCTCTTCCTGTGGCTGCCTGGCCTTCACCCCCACCGCCACCTTCTGTGTGGCTGCGGTCTTGCCGCTCGGCCCCCCACAGCCACATTTCCCTCCTCCAGTCCCCTTTCTGGGCTGTCCTCCCCAGAAGGAGATCACAGCTCTAAGGAAGGCACTGAGAGCTTTCCTCCCTCCCTCCTGCTGCCCACAGGTCTCACCCTGATGTGCACACCATGAGTCCTCCCCCAAAGGCTGGGCTGGAGGCCACTCACCCTGCGGCTCTGTTATTGATGGCAACCATGTGGGACAAAGTGAGAGAACAGGGCATTCATCTGGTAGCCCAAGCACCCGCCCCCTTGGTCTTCCAATCCTGTCGCTTCTACACTCCTGTTCACCAGCAGAAGCCGTCCTTTAAATGCCCAATGTGTACAACAGATGGAGGCAGAGCTGATCCAGATGCAGCAAGGGTGGTCCCAAAGCCCTGCCCCACTTCCCTGGTGGGCTCCTTTCAGTTCTCACCCCCTCAGCTTACCCCCCAGGCAGTTTGAGAAACCCCCAGGGCCTTGGGGACCATATGTTGTGGAGTACCAGGACTTTGTCCCTAATCATTCTACAAAGGGGCTCAAGAATTTCTTTCCTTCTGATTTAAGGAAGCAACATTTGGATAAGGTTTTGGTTGTAGAGAAAAGAATCCTTTAGTTAAAATATCTTCTGTAGTCTTCCTTCCTCTTCTCTATGCTTTCAGGAAAAGTTGAAAAGGAAGAAATAATTTAGCTATTTTTTGATGAGCAACTTTTACTGTGTAGGTGGAGGAAGGAGTTGGCCCAGGAAATAGGCGAGTGTGTAAACAAACTGTCCCGGTCTATAAATAACTCCTCTCCTGTCATGACTCAGGGGCTGGGGGCCAGCCTGCTCTAACAATCCAGAGATTTACAAATCTCAGTTTGGTCATGGAAACATTATAAAGTAGCTTGTAATTTTTTATCCTCTTTTAAAATTTAGCCTTTGGGAGAGAATGGGCTGTGTTTCCCTTGATGGCACATCAACACCCACATCGCTGTTGATCTGGAACATCCTCATGTCAGCCTGTTCTTGGAATACAGATGTGGAGTGAATGGAAGTCCAGCCATTCCGTGCAGGCTGAGGTCACGGACACACAGGGCCAGCCTTCAGGGTCTGGGTGCTCTGCCCTGACCCCTGCACAGCTCAGCTTGTTTATTGGCAGATGTGCCCTACAAGAATGGGGAATGACCCTCTCTTCTGAAAACAGCGATTATTTGTGGGGAAAGCTTATGTTGTGTGGCTGCTATGTGCACCCGCCTAGATATTTTAAATTGAAGGCAGAATCATAGGAAAATCCTTTTTTTCCCCCTCCCTGAATCATTTCATGGGAATTTGTTTTCCAGATAATTTTGCCATCCTTGGGGCTTTTGGAACAAGGAGAGTGATTTAGTGTCTCCCAAAGGCTTTTCTCTCATTCCCTGGCTCTGGGCCACGTTCTGTCCATGTTCACTTTCTCTGGCTCTGCACAGAGGAATGGGGTGCTGGGAGGGTACTCAGGTGGGGGTCTGGGCTTCACACCGAGGACCTTCACCATCAGGCCCGGGGGTATAGACTGTCAGAGAGGCATGAGAGAGGACATCATGCTGTGGTGGGAGCTTGTGAGTTTTCCCTCAGTCACTTTGGTGAGGGTTGGGTCCCAGGGGCCGGCAGGGGGATGCCTCTGGACCTGGGGTCTGTCTGGGTCCGCAGGTCCCTGCCTCCCGGGCCCTTGTCCGTGAAGAGAAGAGGGGAGGGCCCCATGCTCCTCCGAGCTCTTCCGCTCTCCCCCACCCTTCCTCTCTTTCCTTTTCTCTCTTCATTTCCTTCTTCCTCCACGTCCCCTCCTCTCCCACTACTCATACTCAGGTGAGTGCACATGCCAGGGTGTCCAGTGCCGGTGTCTCCAGGGAACCCAGGACCAGAAGCAAGAGGCTGTAGCACGAGGTCATCCTGACTGGGGACCTAGAAAAAGGCAGCACATGGCTGGCAGGACCATTGATAAAGGCAGGGCAGTAGTGAACATGTGAGGAAAAGTTATATCTTTATTTTCACTAGCCTCTAACTGTATTTCAGCATTTCCTTCATCTGTATTGATGGGACCTCTGACCTCTGACCTCTGGTAGAATCACAGCTAAAGTCCTTTCAAGGTGGTTGTTGCAAACGTCTTGACATTTCATTTATGCTCAGCACTACTTCAATAGGGTAGTGAATAGACCAACCATTAATTGTCATTTAGTATCTTAATGAAGAAGAACATTTCCAAATTTTAAAAAGTATTTGTATAGCTCTAGTTCAGTGTACAGGCATACCTCAAAGATATTGCAGTGTCAGTTCCAGACCACTGTAATAAAGCAAACATTGCGATAAAGCAAATCACACAAATCCTTTTGTTTCCCAGTGAATATGAAAGATATGTTTACACTATACTATAGTCTATTAAATGTGCAATAGCATTATGTCGAAAGAATGTACATACCTTATTAAAAAATATTTCACTGCTAAAAAATGCTAATGATCATCTGAAACTTCAGTGAATTGTAATCTTTTCTCTGGGGGAGGGTCTTGCCTCGACGTTGATGGCTGCTGACTGATCAGGGTGATGGTTAAGGAAGATTGGGGTGGCTGTAGCCATTTCTTAAAATAAGATAACAGTGAAGTTTGCCACATTGATTGACTTTTCCATTCACTAAAGATTTCTCTGTAGTGTGTGATGCTGTTTGATAGCATTTTGCCCACAGTAGAACTTCTTTCAAAACTGAAGTCAATCCACTCAAACTCTGTCACTGCTATATCAACTCAGTTTATGGAATATTCTAAATCCATTGTTGTCGTTTCAACAGTGTTCATAGCATCTTCACCAGGAGTAGATTCCATCTCAAGAGACCACTTTCTTTGCTCATTCATAAGAAGCAACTCCTCAACTGTTCAAGTTTGATCATGAGATTGCAACAATTCAGTCACTTCTTTAGGCTCCACTTCTAATTCTAGTTCTCTTGCTATTTCCACCACATCTGCAGTTACTTCCTCCACTGAAGTCTTGAACTCCTCAAAGTTATCCATGAGGGTTGGAATCACTTCTTCCAAACTCCTGTTGATGTTGATATTTTGACCTCTTCCCATGAATTGTGAATGTTCTTAATGGCATCTAGAATAATAAATCCTTTCCAGAAGATTTTCAATTTACTTTGCCCAGATTCATTAAAGGAATCACTATCTATGGCAGCAATAGCCTTGCAAAATGTATTTTTTATATAATAAGAATTGAAAGTCAAAATTACTCCTTGATCCATGGGCCGCAAAATGGATGTTGTCCTATCGGGCATGAAAATAACATTAGCCTCCTTGTACATCTCCATCAGAGCTCTTGGGTAACCAGGTGCATTGTCAGTGAACAGTAATATTTTGAAATGAAACTCTTTTTCTGAGCAGTAGGTCTCAACAGTGTGTTTAAAATAATTAGTAAACTATGCTGTAAACAGGTGTGCTGTCATCCATGCTTTGTTGTTCCATTTATAGAGCACAGGCAGAGTAGACTTAGCATAATTCTTAAGGACCACAGGATTTTTGAAATGGTAAATAAGCATTAGCTTCAACTTAAAGTCGCCAGCTGCATTAGCCCCTAACAAGGGAGTTAGCCTGTCCTTTGAAGCTTTGAAGCCAGGCATTGACTTCTCCTCTGTAGCTATAAAAGTCCTAGTCTTCTCCCAGTAGAAGGCTGTTTTATCTTCATTGAAAATCTGTTGTTTAGTGTAGCCACCTTCATCAATGATCTTAACTAGATCTTCTGGATAACTTGCTGCAGCTTCTCCATCAGCACTTGCTGCTTCACCTTGCTTAAACCGCATGAACCAACCTCTGCTAGTTTCCAGCTTTTCCTCTGCCTTCTCAGCCTTCACAGAATTGAAGAGAATTAGGGCCTGGTTCTGCATGAGACTGTGGCTTAAGGGAGTGTCGTGCCTGGATTACTCTCCATACCACCCAAACTTTCTTCATGTCAGATTAAGACTGTTTCACTTTCTCATCATTCCTGTGTATATTGGAGTAGCACTATCACTGATTTTCTTCAAGAACTTTCCCTTTGCATTCACAACTTGGCTAACTTTTTGGCCCAAGAGGCCTAGCTTTTGGCCTATCTCAGCTTTCAACATGCCTTCCTCACGAAGCTTAATCATTTCTAGCTTTTGATTGAAAGTGAGGGATGTGCGACTCTTCCTTTCACTTGAACTCTTAGAGGCCATTGTGGGTTATTAATTGGCCTAATTTCAATATTTTTGTGTCTCAGGGAATAAGGAGGCCTGAGGAGAGCCAGAGAGATGAGGGAATGGCTGGCCAGTGGAGCCGTCAGAACACACACAACATTTATTAAGTTTGTAGTCTTACATGGATGCGGTTTGTGACACCCCAAAACCATTACAATAGTAACATCACAGACCACTGATCACAGATCACCATAATAGGTATAATAACAATGAAAAAGTTTGAAACATTATGAGAATTACTGAAATATGACACAGAGACATGAAGTGAGCACATGCTGTTGGAAAAGTGGCACTGACAGACTTGCTCAATGCAGAGTTGCCACAAATCTTTAATTTGTAAATAATGCAATATCTGTGAAGCACAATAAAGCAAAATGCAACAAAAAGAGGTGTGTCTGTGATTTTCTCCTTTGTGTCCTGTGCATTTTATCCATTTAAAAAATTATGCTCTGAAGGGGTCCATGGGGCTTGCCAGACTGCCCCAAGAATCCACGGTACAGAAGCTGTTGGGAGGGATGCACAGCAGACAGGAGGAGAAGGTGCCAGGCTATGGTGGACAAGGATTAGCCTTCTGGTGTCCTTCTGAACCAATGTGTGCCGATAGGGGAGGGAGACACTATTAGTACAAATTGTGTGCCTGTATCTTCATGTACAAAAACAATGTCATTATTGCTGGTGCCAAAGGTACATGAAGTTTTAAGGTAAATTAAATGACCTTTCAGAGCCATTTTCTTATCACTTAAAACTGGAAAGTATTTGTGTCTTACACTCAGGAAGGATACAGATAATGTAGATGGATAGTACAAAGTCTAGTTCAAAATATGCTTTAAAAGTTCTTTTTATTTTTTTTGCTTGGTTTTGGTGGCAGTAAAATGTTTAGTAATTCCTGATATGGCCACTTTCAGAGCAATGGCTGATGTTCATGTCACATGAACAAGTGCAAATGCACCAAGCACTTAGGTTCAACATAGACTCCCCGTGAGCAGCGTTCCTGTGATGGGGGCCCTGCAGTCAGTGGGCCTGGAGGACAAATGCACATGAGGTCACTGCTATGAGTGCAGGGTCATATGTGGCAGGCACCCTGCAAGGGTCCCAGGGAAGTCAGCACCCCCAGGCAGACCTTGTTCCCTCGACAGCCCCAATTACAGTTTCCATGAAAAATAATGTATCTAATTTTAGTCACTTTAGATATAGTTTATTACAATTTTAAAATTTCATTATCAGAATGTGAACTACAGACACACCAGAAGTCTTCAGGGAAATAGCAAGAGTGGAAGCAGCTCCACCTACTAACAACCCCCAAGACAGCAGCAAAGCCAGCATCGGGAAGAAATTGGCAAATGTCACTTTTTGTTAGTTTCCTACTCTCTCTTTAGTTCCTTTTTGTGATTTTTCTGAGCCTTACAGCTTCTTTGAGGGCATAGCAAACAGGTATGCCCAGCGTGGGTGCTGCAGCCCTTCCCCACCTTGTCCTGGCACCGGGCTGGGCGTGACACTTTCCTTCTAGAGATGGCCTTGCCTTTGGTGATCTGCTTAGACATGTCCGAACAATAATACGGCCTGCAGTCCATGGTCCCCTGTGAGCCCAGCAAGGGCCCAGAGGCATTCACAGATTGTCAGTTTTTATAAGGCAGGAAATTAAACATGCCAAGATCTCACTTTGCTTGTGCACAAAAAACAAAACAAAACAAAACTCTTAAAGCCTTACTCTGTGCATCTGAGACATTTTTGACTATAATGAAGGGGACATAAAGATCCCAGGGGATGAGGCAGCTCCTTGCAGACCAAAAGCAGGGAAGGAAGGAAGGAGAGGGCTTGAGTCTGACTCCAGGGTCCCGGCAACCCTCACTGATGGGAAGCACAGGGATAGGGGAAGGGCGTGGTGGGAACACCCAGCCAGGCTTGGGGGTGCAGGAATATCCACAGTGGTTCTCACTTCTCAGGACACAGCCCAGTGAGCCTGGAAACCACTGGGAGAAGCCTGAATTCAACATGGGCCATATCTGACGTGACACTGGGCAGTATGATGGCAATGGCTGGCCAAGGGGTGGGCTGCCCAGGCTGGTCTCAGGTGTCTTCAGAGGCCCTGCACAATCCAGAGAAAGCCCTGAAAACTCCCAGTCTCCAATGGGACCTGGAGGTTTTAGGGGTTACATGAACCAGAAAGAGCCCAGCTGTGGTGCTGGATGGTGTCAACCTTGCTAAGCTGGAATGACATTTCCCAGAGGGCCCTTGGATATTAGTTTTCCATTGCTGTGAAAAAAGCTCTATAAGGTAAAACAGCACCCATAGTTTTCATGGGTCAAGAGCCCAAGGACAGCTTAACTGGGTCCTCTGCTCAGCGTCTCCAAAGGCTGCAGTCTGGGTTCCCAACAACCAGGTGTGGCTGGTGCTACAGTCTCATCTGGAGGCTGGAGGCTCAACTGAAGAAGAATCTGCTCCTGAGCTCACACAGATCGTCAGCAGAGTTTATCTCCTCTCGCTGCAGGACTGAGGGCCCCATGTTCTTGCTGGCTGTTGGCAGACACTGCTCTCGCCTCCTGAGGTCCCCGCAAGTCCTTGGCCTATGTCCCTCCGTAGCCCTCTCACATCATGGCAGCTCCTTCTGCAAAGCCAGCACTCGGGAGAGTCTTCCACATCAGGGAGGGCCCTAGTCTTTCTCTTAGGGGCTTTCATCTGATTAAATCAGGCCATTCCAGAATATTGTCCTTTTTGATACAATCACAACAAAGGTGTGGACCCAGGAGGGGAGAATTACTGAGGTTTCTCTGCTGTGTCTGACACACACAGGGTTTGGGTATAGTGGTGAAGCCTGAGCCCTTTGCACTTGAGGCTGGTGTGGGGTGCCAGGTGCACATTGCCGCCTCACTGCCAGCTCCTGCAGATCTCCATCAGCTCTCTGAGTCCCGGCCCAGATGCCTGTGCAAGTTCACGGTACAGGTCACGAGCTCCTTGCATGAAACCCTGCCCTCCCCCACCCCATGCTACCACAGTTGGCGGAGACAAGAGCTGGACGTGGTTTCCGTCTGTCCTGTGCACTGCTCCCGTTTGCCTGCTCAGGTTCTCTTGGGCTCGTTTTCTCCACTTCAAGTCTGGCCAGTTGACCTCAAGGGACTTCAGGCCTTATACCAGAGGCAGGGGCAACAGCCTCACATAGACTCTTCCACCAGCTCCTGTCACTGTGAGATCTCTCCATGCTAGGGGCTCGTGTCCCCATTAATCTCCCCGGCTCTCGGTGGGTCTGTGTCTGAGTGAATCACACCGTATGCATGGGGCCAGTGTGCTGCGGCCAGGGGCCAGGATAGCCAGGCCAGGGCTGTGTCCTCATCAGACCATGCCACTGCAGGATGTCACTGCTGGTCCCTGCCTGTTTCAGGAGCTGGTTCTTCACCTTCCTCCTGGTTTCACTGTTTGCAGGGAGGAGCTCGCTCCTGATACTGCATTTCACAAATGGAGAAGCTGAAGTGTAGGGAAGGTCATGTAGGGGAGGAGCGGCCACCTAGGCTGACTTCAAAGCACCTCTGATGACCACTGGCTGTGGCAACCCCTAGAGCACAAAAGGCTCAGGGAGAAGTCTGCCTGCACCAGTCCTCCATTTATGTCACCATGGCATGCAGAATTCCTGTGCTGTCAGCTGGAAGGGAATTTCCAGGCCATCCAAGCGATGCTTTGCTAGATAGCTCAAGGACTCCCTCCTCACAAAGACTTCCTTCCCCACCCCTGCGCCCCACAGATTTATGTCCTCTCTCCTGTGTTCCTTTCAACTTTGTGTAGATTTTGCACAAACCTCGGTTGTAATGCCTGTTTGCATGCCTGCCTCCTCGCTAGCTAGTGAGCTCTTTGAAGACAGGTAGCCATGGATTTCATCTCTGCATCCCCAACACCTAATGTGTTACCTGACACATCATGGACACTTGGTAAAGGTTTGTTGAATGACTGAGTGAAGGAAAAGGGATACCCAAGAAATGAAGTGACTTGCTGGCTCAAAGACACAAAGGTGTAAGTGACAGAGATGGAATAAAGCTTGGGTCTCGTTGTTCACCAATCAAGTAAAAATGTTGGCACTCTATTGCTCTTGGCCGATTTAAAAGAAGAGAGAGACTTTATTAGCACCAAATGATGAGAGCAACTGGCACCCCCAGCTCTTTCTGGACCTTGTGGATCTTCTAAGACTCAGACCAGGTTTTTGTTAAAGATACAGGAGGTTGTTTGAGCCAAGAGCATAGACTCTGGATTTGATCAGACTGAGGTTTAAATCCTATTTTTGTCACTAACCAGATGTTTGGCCCTGGGGAAGTGACATGACCTCCCTGGGCCACAGTTTACTCATCTGTAAATGTGGGAACGATAATGATGCCCACAGTCTGTGAGCATGAACTCAGAGAGGACTGGCGAGGGCTGCCATTCCTCCACTCATTCAGCAAATACTGACTGAGCTGTGACATGCTCCTTGCTCCAGGCTGGGGACTCAGATGCAGAGGATGAGGCCCTGTAGGAGCTCAGTTATATGGGAAAGCCAGACATTGGAACAGAAGACTTGGATACAAAGTGGCAATACTGTAGGGCCTGAGTAGCATGGGCCCAGGACTCACAGACCACGGGTGGCAGAAGACCCATATGTGCCGTGGGAGTGAAAGAAAATCAAGGAAGGCTTAAATAAACTGAAAAGCTGTGTTTCAGCTGAGTCTTAAAGAAAGGGGTAGGGTAGCTGCCCAATATATTAATACTAGGTTTGCTTCGCTCATTGTCATGTACTTATTTATAATCAAGTACAGCTAATCCCACACTTACGCAACAGTTCCATCCCAAAAGGTCTTTCTCAACTTGAACTTTGCATGAGAAAAAAAAACCACTCTACTATTTATTTAAAATGTTGCTTTGTTTTTAAAGGTACAGAACATTTTGTGAATGCACATCTCTTTATATCTGCAAACTATTTCAAAATCCTTCTCCGTGAGGTAGAACCAAGTTTAGTTTGCATCGAGTGGAAGGGTGAGTTTGGCCTTATTCACACCTTAGTCTGTCCATTTTGTCTTCTAAGTAGATCTCTGGTTTGTGGGCAGATTCTGCCCTTCCCAGCTTTTCCTTTCAATTGTGTCTAGCGTGCAGCAGAGTGTGTATATGGGTCATTGTGAGCAGCCAGGACAGGGCTGGTGATGGATAAAGAAGCCCTTGCAAGGGACGGGCCAGCTCCTGGGGTCAGCTGCCTGCCCAGGCTCCCTCTGAAGCCTCAGGCTGGCCCCGCCCTCAGGTGGCTCCATGCTCAGAGGACACCTCCCTCACTCGGAGACTTTGTCATGTGTGGTGCTGGGGATCTTGCAGTTATTCTTCAGTACATTCTCCCCCATTCTCCCCCTACCCTGTGCCCCAGAGGCTCATCCGATAGGACTCTGTCAGACAGCCCCCCAACTGTGGCCTCCTTTTGGGGTTCTGCCTGTGGGGAGTGTGCAGCACCCACCCTGCAGGGCCACACAGAGGTCCTGTCTCCCCGCACGCATGTGCCTCCCACGTTATCATTCTCTGACTTTCATAATTCCCCTAAATCCCATCGTAGGTAGGATCGCGCTCCTGTTTCCCAGCAGGGAAGCTCCGTGAGAGCAGAGACCTTTTCTGTCTTGCTCACTGACGAATCCTCAGGACCCGGAACAGTGCTGACCCTGCAGGAGACACTGCATGAACACTTGCCGAGTGGGTGAATGGAGAACGTTTCTGTTTCGCTCTGTGATGTCAAGTATTATGGTGATTGAAACCAAGGAGTTGAAAATATGAATGAGAACTCTGCCAAGACCTGTGTTCTTCAAACTAGTTCAATTTCTCAGAATATCAGACTTGGTGTTCTCTTTTTGCTGTTCTTTGTGGCAAGTACTAGGAAAAGGGGAAATAAAGCCCAAACCCAGTGCATTTCAAGTCTAAGGAAAGGATGTGGAAAGCCAGAGGGAAAGAGAAACCTGAATGACTCCGTACACACGAAACCACGGAGGCCGCGCGGGAGAGCAGGTTCTCGCCGCGTCACCTACCCCGGGAGCTTCTCCCCAGGCTCCAGGACTCTGCCAGGTGCTTACTTTTCTTCCAGTTTTCCTTGCTCATCTCCAAAGCGGCACTACGTCCTTTCTCTCATTTTATCTGAGCCACTTGAGAAGTTCCCACGAGTCATGGTTAGCAGTCTGAGCTCGGAGAAGGAAAGGCTTCCTGCTGACCCCTGCCCTGCAGGGTTTTAGCTATGTGTGCGCGCGTGTGTGCATATGTGTGCACATGTGTGTGGGTGCATGTGGGTGCATATGTGCGTGTGCATGTGTATGTGTGTGCGCATGTGCGTGTGTCCATGTGTGTGCGTGTGTGCGTGCACCTGTGTGTGTGTGTGAGATGTGGCTTTCCTCTCCAATTCTAAAAGATGGTTATCACACACATTGTTATGCATATTGGCTCTTGTTTCAACTAATCTAAGAAGGAGTACAATGAAAAATCTGAAAAACTGGCCATTCGGGGTTCTAGTAATGAACATTTTCTTTCCTTGGAAGACCTAGTAGCATCCACTGCTGGCTCCATCAGGCCCAGGAGGGCAACTGGGGTGCTGGCCTTCACCTTGGAGACAGGGGGAACCATGTGCCGGTGTTTGGGTGCAGCCGTGCAAGGTCTCAGCCATAGAGCAATGACAGGGACCTGGACTCTGAGGTCACAGTTCCTCGATATTTTGGGCCTCAGAATAATTCTGTGTTGGCCAAGGGCTCTGAAGGCACCTGCACATGGGTCACTGCCTGTCCCCAATCAGAATCACGCCACTGGACCTGGGTCATTTTCCGTTGCAGGAAAAAGAAGAGGGCTGGGTGGTGCCCTTGACCTGGAAACAGGGTTTGCGGTTCTTTTGGCCGGGAATGTGGGATGACATGGGCGGGGGTGAGCACTTAGCACTGAACACATTCATAGAGTTGAGACTATTTTGTGTTTCAACCCTTGATTTTGGTGTTACCTCCTTCCTCTTCTCTGAAAAAAAATTGGGTTCTGACTGCACTTTTAAAACATCTAGGCTGCTTAGGACTCAGACAGACATGTGTATGTCAATGTTGATAGCAGCATTATTTGCATAACCCAAAGGCAGAAAGAGCCCAGAGCCCATCGATGAATGGAAAAACAAAATGTGGTGCACACTTATGTATTGACCATGTTTCTTATTTTCTGTATTTCCTGATGCTTCCACATCTGGGGTCTTGCTGACCCTGGAGAGATCGCCCCTCCCAGGGCCAGCCCATTTCTAGGAAAGGCCTCCTCCAAGTGTGCCTTTCATAAGCAAATCAACCAGTCCAGAGCCCACCCCCAACCACCTCCTCTGTGGGGCTCTCGAACCCAGGGCCACTGTCCCCTGTCCTCACCACCAGGTGGTGGGAATAGCTGCTCCAAGGAGAAGATGGGTGGCTGAGAGTGGCTGGGGTGGGGTAGGGTGTGAACAAAAAGGGATGGGACAGGGAGGTTTCTAGCAGGGAGGATGGACCTTCTCTGTATTCTAATTGTGGTGGTGCTTACACAATCTATACATGTCTTAAAACTCATAGACTTGTACACTGAAATAATTATTTTTACTGTTTATTAATTTAAAAAATAAAGGAGAAAAAGGAAAATGACTGCACTAATTTCATTGAAATGTCTTTAAAAATACCTTTATTTTCAGTCAGATGCAAAAGGATAATCCTGTATGACTCCACTTATTCCAGGTAGCTGGAGTAGTCAAACTCATAGAAACAGAAAGTAGGATGAGGGCTGCCCGGGCCCGAGGGGAGGGAACGGGGAATTGTCTAATGGGAACAGTTTCAGTTTTGCAAGATGAAAAAGTTCTGGAGATGGACAGTGGTGATGGTTGCACAACAGGGTGAATGATCTTAATGCCACTGAACTGTACATTGAAAAATGGATAAGATGGTGAGTTTTATGTTATGTGTATTTTACCACAATAAAAAATATCTAGGCGGCTGACCAGGGTGTCCTTCAGCCCCGTGGGTGGTGGCTCCCCAGGGCAGGGTGCAGCGGCCTTTGCATGCCCACACCAGCAGGCCCAGCGGTGGACACCCCACTCTTGGTCAGGCATGAGCAAGGCTCACCCAGACCCCAGCACCACGTTGTGCTCAGGTGTCCTCGGCTTCGGGAGCCTGGGTTGCCTAGGGCCCCCAGTGGCTGCTAAGAAGGTCCCTCTTACCAAACCAGACAGAAAGGCAGCCTCGTGGCAAACAGCACCATGAGAGTGACTGGTCCTGCCAGGGCTGTGGGGGCTGCCTGAGAAATGGAGTCCAAGTCATCCTGGCCTCAGGAAATCTGGGTCCCCTGCGTGTCTGGGGAGGTTGCCTTGCTGTGGGTTGGTAGCACTGCAACTGTCTGCCCTCGTTTTGCATTTCTGTTCATCTGGAGACACCCACCTCACCTGCAGACCCCAGGAAGCCATGCACGCTGGGAGGTCCCAGGCAGAAGAGAAGGCTCGGGGCAGTGGGCATCCTCCGCACCCCGCCACCTGGGATTTGATATGGTGCTAGAGGACTTGCCCCCTTGGTTTTTATAATTAGATTTCTAACAGGATCCAAATGAAACCACAACCCAAGCCCCAAGCTGTGAGCCCAGCAGCTTTTCCGAGCAGCCCCTACCACACACACACATCACAGACCAGGGGAGCGTGGCCTCGAGGCCTGGGGAGATTTTAGACATTTCTTTGCTTCCTTTCAGGGCTTGAGGCAGTTTTTCTTCCCCACCTTCATCTTGCAGATTCTTTTGAAGGCCCCAGACTCCCGCTTTCAACTCCTTCCTCTGGTCTCTGATAAAAGGCACACTAAGAATCACTTCCAACAGCTTCACAGAGGGCTGAGGAGGCTGTCCCCAAAGGCAGGACATCAAAGCACAGAGCTCAGGTGTGCACGGCCTGAGACAGGGGATGGGGGGATGTAGTGTCTGCAGCCTCCCCATGGAGCCCCATATGCCCCCAGGTGTCCCAGCCTTCCCTGGACTGCAGCCTCTGCCACAGGCCACCTGGAGACAACATCTTAATTGCCCTGTGAAGAGCTGTCTGGCTGGAGAGTCCCTTTCTGTGGATAGGCACGGTTTGAACTTCAAAGAGATTCTCCCCAGGTTCATAATGTTTATAGAAGCTTCAGGAGTGACAGGAATGACAGGATAATTTCAGTGTCCTTGGAAAGGGAGGCCTGGCAGGGGTCCTACCTCTGCTCTGGTCTGAGAGCCCCAGCGGCACCACATCCTGTCCTGGGAATGCCGCCAGTGCCACTTTCATGGCATCTGGGACTCTGGCTCCAGGTTCTGGGTGTCCACCTCGGGGCAGGGGCCAGGGTCTGGGCTGCATGTGGGCTAAGCTTACAGACCAGCCTGAGGCCTCCCTGGCTGCCACGGGCCCAGGCGCCTGGCAGGTCGGCCATGGGAGTGTGGGGGACCAGCACCCGCATGTCTTGTTCCACACCTCATGGCCACGGGCTCTGGGGGGTGACAGGTGATTTGGAGGTTTGTTTCCTTCTCCTCAACTCTGGCCTCTTGAGGGGTGGATGGGTGTGGACTTGTCCTCTCCCTCCTCATCCCTACCCAGGGCGTCCCTTACATACACCCCTCAGCTGTGGCCTGGCTGCTGAGAGTGGGGGTGGCGACTGATGCACACTGGAGAGTCCCAGGACTGGATTTCCCTATTGCAGACAGATACATGTGTCCACTGACCTGATGGTGAGCCACTACCCACTCCACACTTAGTGGCATTTCACTGTACTCATGTGTTCTATGGGTGAGGAGTTCAGGCAGGGCTGCTGGGAAGAGGGGTGACTCCACAGTGGGGGGCTGCAATCTGTATGTGGCTTCTTCTGCAGATCTAGGGTGGGACTCAGACTGAAGTGTGTTGCTTGGGCTTCCTCTCAGCATGGCAGCCTGAGGATAGACGTCTTCTGTGGTGGCCTAGCACTTTGGAGTGAGTGTTGGTGGACAAGGTAGGTGTGTGTCCCCTGGGAACCAGCACAGAAGCCACCCAGTGTTGTTTTTACCACATGGCTTTGGTGGAAGCAGCCAGCCCACCCAGGTTCTAGGAGAGGCCCACAAACCCCATTCTCAGTGGGAGAGGGCCAGATACTACATTTACTTGTGTGCTCATCCCATGAGGGACGTGTTTTTATTCTTTTGATTTTTATTTCCCAAGGCAGATGCTTGAGTTATGAATAGACAACTTGCTTGAAAATCAGGAGACTTGAGACCTGCTGTCAGACCGTATGGGGACTTGAAAGCAGTGTGGTGGGCCACAAACACTCCCTGTCTCAGTTTTCTTATCTCAGTAGTGAAGGTGACATCTTTTAATGAGCCACCAGGTGAGAGAGCGCTTAGGGTGGGGGATGCACCTGCCACAACAGCCTGTGCCCCCACTGTGGGATGCAGGGCTCTGGGCACCCTCCACCTCCCACTTGGTGCCTCAGAAACACTCCTGGTTTGGGTGTGAGGAACACGTGAAGCCAGGTGGAGCTGGCTGCGGCTGTGAAAGCTGCTGCTGGGGACAGCCATCCCAGGCCTCATCCAACCACGATAGGAATGCCAGCCTTCTCTCTTCTGCTGCCGTTTTCAGCACGGTCCTGGGCCACCGGCATCACTCTGGGGTTTGCCCAGTTCTTCCTGTGTTTCACGGCAAGGGCAGGCGAGGGGGCCGGTGACACTTCCCTGGACGACAGAGGAGAGGAAGGTGGGAGGGGAGACTCTGGCTCCTTGTGGAGTGGGGGACGTGCTGTCTGGAGGCCATGGCCAGAGGAGTGTCTTGGTTCCCAAGGGTGGTGAACCCTGTGCCCATCCTGCAATCCTGCTAATTGCTTTAAAGAAGTGCCAGGGCCTGTTCAGAAAGACTTGGTGCTTCAGGGACATGGGCCCAGGTCTTGGTGCCACATGGGGAGGGCTTGCTATCCCACGGCCAGGCCACCGGCCAGCCCTCCCCAGGTCCAGCCTGACGGACACTGGGTCTGCAGCAACAAGCAGGAGAGGGTCTCATACGAGCAATCAGGTGTCTGGCCCCACTTCCAGAACCAATGTGATTTTATTGTTTTCCTGATGGTTTTGTTTGGGAAGAGGTAGAGCAGGGCGTCAGCGGCGAGCCTCAGGGTCCTTATCTGAGAAGCGAGGAGGGGAAATCACAGCCCCCTCCCAGGGCTGGAACCCCCCGGTGGGCTGGGCTGTGTGTGGGTCACCTACTGCCCCAGCCCCCAGCAGACAGCTGACTCCACGGCCTCTCTTGCTGCTGAAGGGAGCAGAGGGCAGGCTGACCACTCACTGGGGCCTGCAGGGCTGTTGTGTTTCTGCTGGGCTTCCGGAGGCTTCCTCTGCACTGCACATGGGACGCATCACCCCTGGGACCTGGCCTCCCCCCACACGATTTGACCTTTTGCACCCCCTGGCATCTGCACGCGCTGAGTCCCCCAGAGTCCCCTTCCCCCCTTCCCTACCTCAGCAACCCCCTTCCTGAACCCTGCCCCAGGAGGGCCCATTGCTGGGGCAGACACTGGGCAGGGACCCATGCTCCTACTGTGGGCCTGGCCCAGCTGGTGTGAGTGTGCATGTGTGTGTGCCCGTGTGTGTGCATAGAAAGAGAGATTTATTATGGGAATTGGCTCATGTGATTATGGAGGCTAACAAGTCCCATGCTCTACTGTCTGCAAGCTGGGGACCCAGGAAAGTGAGTGGTGTATTCTCAGTCTAAGTCTGAAGGCCCGAGAACCAGTAGCACTGATGTCCAATGATAGAGAAGATGGATGTCCCAGCTTAAGCAGAGACAGCAAATTCACCCTTCCCCTGCCCTTTCGTTCTATCTGGGCCCTCAGTGGATCGGATGAGGCCCACCTGTATTGGTGAGGGCATCTTTTTTAGTCAGTCTACTAATTCAAATGTTAATTGCTTCTGGAAATTCTCTCACAGACATACCCAGAAATAATGTTTTACCAGCTATCTGGGAACCCCTTAGTCCAGGCAAACTGACACATTAAATTAACCATCACACTTGCTTAGGGTTAGCCTGCAGCAGGCTACAAAGAGGTAATCACAGAAATTGAGAGTGAGCAGAAACTTTTATAGCAATAGGTCATAGCAGTGACATCCAAGCCACAGTTGGTTTTCTATCAGTTCATTTCACAAAATGTATTTCACAAAAATGTCAGTCTGTAATGCATTGTTTAGAACAACAGAAAATGTCTACTCCTTTACCACAAATAGTGTGAGAACATAGTTTTCTAATGTGGCCAGAATTCCCCTGCAGGAGTGAATGTCAGGACACCACTGTGTTTTTGGTGCCCCAGGCATTTGCAGTCCTTCTCTGTTGAGCCACTTTCCACACGGTCTATGGAGGGTGTCCCAAGCAGAGCAGAGCCCATGGCGGCAGATGATGGAAGTATGGCTACCTCCTGCACGTGCTGAATCATCCTGAAGATAACAGGTGGTGGTGGCACCAGGCTGCCTTCCTGGGCAGGCCCTACGGAACTGCTTCTTGCTTTCTGGGTATGCACTGGTGGCTGAAGCGGCTGACATTCAGGGGCTCTGCTAAACCAGGACAGAGGCCCAGTGGGTCCAGGAAGGGTCTGGGGAGGCTAATGTGGCCGGTGGAGGGAGGAAAAGGAAGGGAAATGAATGTTGTCATCTTTGTTTAGGGCACAGGGCTGCTTGTTTCCCATGGAAAAGTAAAAAGATGGGCAGAGAGATAAGCAACTGTGTAAACAGCTCTTGAATTGTGGGCAGAACCTTCTCTAAGGTCACAGCCCCTTTGAGAAAGTGAAGGAAGTGGTGGATTCTGTCCCCAGGAGATGCATGTGGGTGTGCACATGGGTGCACACACTGACAATTGTATACATGTACACACATATGTGCATGCATGAACAACGGCACATGGTGCACATGGGCACACACATGCACAAATGTACAACAGCATGCCCATGCACACAGCACACATATACATGTACATGCATGCACACACATGAAATAAATACACACATGCACGCACATATGCATGTGTGCACACGAGTTCACGGTGCACACACGAGTACATAGTGCACACACATGCACACAAGGACACACCATGCATGCATACACATGTACAGATGCACACATGCTCTTGTGCCATCTCCTTGGCATTGTTGACACTCAAGAGCATCTCCATGGTGTCCAGGGCTCAGAGGTCCTGTTTTAAAAGAAAAGATGGGCCTA
The DNA here is from genome assembly GCA_023783475.1 of Daubentonia madagascariensis. Taxonomy (NCBI): domain Eukaryota; kingdom Metazoa; phylum Chordata; class Mammalia; order Primates; family Daubentoniidae; genus Daubentonia; species Daubentonia madagascariensis. The sequence continues at coordinate 123,836 of JAKFHU010002269.1, read as the reverse complement.
AAAAAGCTGCAAAAAGGAAAAGGAAACTGCAGGAAGGAAATAAAAACCCTGAAGCTTGTGTAATAGATGCGACAGGGAGTCATTTCCAGCTGCTCACTTTGCAGGGAGCCCTCTGGGAATGCAATGCACCTGCAGCCCTGGGGTGCTGAGCTGTCTCCCCAGGCCTCCCTCATCAGCTTGATCAGTGAACAGATGGGAATTTCAAATGGAGGAAACCCAGAGGAACGCCCCAAACTTCAGATGATGGGGCTTACTCTTCACCCCCATGAAGAGGCCTCCAAGAAAACATTGTTATTCACTCCACCCTGGGCCAACACTCTCCTTCTGGAGGGCTCTTGGCCCCCAGAGAGTCAGAGACTTGTGGCCACATGGGCTGGGGCCTGAGCTTGTCCTTGGGAGCTTTGGTTGAGCAGGTCCGTTGGCCCCCAGGCCACTGGGGAGGTCAGGAGGGACTCGGGAAAGTGACTTGAACAAGGAGTCATCAAAAGTCCCTGTGCGACCACGTAGCCGATGGTCCTCCTAGGGGTGTGTGGGGAGGAGCAACAGTCACCCTGGGGCCCAGCAGGGGATGGGCCTGGAGACACCTGCCTTGCAGAGATCCACACTCAGGGTCAGTGCCTGGGCCATGGCGGGACGTTCCTCCTGGTGTGCGTGCACACACACACACACACACACACAACCACAGGCATGCACACGCAGTGACCAGGAAAGGGCAACTGTTCCATGTCAGGCCCACTGGACACTCCCCCTCAACTGTCTCCTTTAATCTCCCAGAAGCCCCATAGGCAGGTTAAAGCAGCTTCATCTTACAGACAAACAGATCAGCTACATTTTACAGGAAAATGAAGTCAGGCAAGGTTGCATTTCCTGAGGTCACACAGTGAGAGGCTGCATCCAGGATTCCAAACCAAGTGGTCAGGTTTCAAAGCCTGCATCCTCCCCAGAGCCCTGCCCGTGGCCCTACGGACTGCTCAACTCAGTGTGCTGAGGACAAGTAGGACATGGGCCTGGATGGGTGTGGACAGGACAAAGCTGTGCCTTGGACAGCTTATGGCCCCGTCTGGTATTCAGAGCCCCTTGGGATGCTGAGCCACAGGGCTAGGCCTGCACTGGACCAACTCTGGCTAACTCAGTGACGGTGGCCAGGCCTCAGGTGGCAGGCAGCTATTGTCAAGGGAGGTCCCTGAAAGGAGGGTGGGCCCCAGATGTGCTTTATGGAGTCAGGGAGATGTAGGCTCTGCAGCACCCCATTATTGGCCACAGCTGAGGGATAGCTGCTGCTCCCAGTTGTCTGGGCTGCCCGGTCCCTGGGCCACAGTATGAGCATGTGGTGGGAGCCAGCAGCAGAGGGTGGTTAAAGGCACCGGCTGGGCTCTGGGCAGGTTGGCCATGCTGACGCTGGAGGCCCAGAGGCCTGGGGGGTTAGGGACTGTGGACCAGCCTCCTGGCTGCCCTGGGCCTCCATCCTTCTCTATGTGGAGAGTGTACTTAGCGCTCAGGGTGGTTGTGAGGACTGAGAGCCAAACACATTCCACCCTGCTTCAGCACATGCCGCCGTCCAGCTGCAGCAGAGTCCAGGAGTCCCCTCAAGGTGGGTCAGGGCGTCGGTGAGTGGGAGACAGTAACGACACAACTCAGAGGTTGGAAGTAACTGTTCCAATTTTATTTTGTAGAGTCTGAGTTTTATATTCATTATTTTGGCAAGCATAATCCTATTTGTTATTACAATCAGGTAGTAGTCATAGTTTCAGGTTATAGTTAATTTATCTGGAAACTGTAACTGTTCTGATCACAGAGGTGAAAAGCATGGTTTCTAAAGCAAAGCCAAATGAAACCTATTGTTCTAAGTATTGTAAGGTACACAGTAATGAAGCATATCATGAGGTAAAATCTTGCTTAAGCAAAGGTTATTCTAAAGTTTCTGCTGTTGTTCCTTCTTAAGCTGTACTCTAAGTTCTTCTCTTTGACGTTTTATTTATTCTATACTATTTTTTACTTTGGACCAGCAACACTTTTCCTCAATTATAATTAACTGGCTAGAAATGTCAATCTTAGATTTTGTTGTCTTAATACGCCATGGGGATCCTGCCCGAGCAAGTCTTTCCATGAACTGTAAACTTTGATAGGGAACTTGTAAGCCGTCTTTGTTCACCATTCTAATTCCATCCTCACAAAGAGGGGACTTGACTCTAATTCCTGGAAACGATTGCTAAACAATATTGTAGGTCGCAATGAGGAAGAAGTAAACATATTAATTAGAAGCCACACAATGTAATGTATCCAAAGGGGTCCCTGACGGGGTTTCCATGGTGGAGCCTTCTCTGAAGGCCCCTCCTCCATGCGCCGACTTTGTCAAGGCCCATGGCTGGAAATGGTCCCGGCAAGCACAGCTCCCGGGAGCTACTAGGAAAAGTGAATGATTTTCAGAGCTACTGCCTGAAATTTGCTTGAATTGCCACACAATGTTCACAATGTTGCTTGCCAATTGGGCTTGCTGGGGTGGGGGTGGGAGCCTCCAGGCCCGTTGATGTCAAAATCAGGTTTTTCCAAGGTGGCTTGGGGATGCTTCCTCTCTGCCACCTCCTCTCTGGACAAGAGCTATTGGTAACTGGGGTGTGGTGAGCTACCTGGAAACCTAGTGTGAGAAACAACCACTGGGTAAGCACACGGGCCCTGAGAGTTAGGAACTTGGAGACTTCACAGTGGGGATAGCTCCTCTCTGCTCCACCATGTCTGGGGCCTTAGCTGGAACATCTGAGTGAGTGGTCATTCACTCTTAAGTCTGACAGGCAAGTGTGTTGTAGGCTGGGATCTGAGTTCCTCCCTGCATGGCTAGTTGGTCTTCCTCACAGCATGGTGGCTGGGTTCCCAGGGTGAGTCCTCAGAGAGCCTGAAGTGAGCCATATGACCTCTCCTTGGCCGGCCCACACATCCCTCCCACCAGACTCTCCCCGTGCATACATACTACCTAGAGTCAAGGGCGGGGGGCAAAGATCCCGAGGTAGGAGGAATGTCAGTTGCATTGTGAGGGGAGCCTGTGGGACAGGATACATACATGCAGACATGTACACACAGGTGCAGGCATCTCAGAAAAATAACAGTCTGCCCCAACGTTCCTGCGAGGGTTTTCATAAGGAGACCAGAGCTTTGTTCAGACTCTCAATCCCGCAGTGCTTTTGCTAAAGGTCCTTCTGACATAGGGTCACAGGCTGGGGGAATCTAAGAGAGCAGGGGCCCCTGGAAAATGGTGTCTCCTGGGATCTGGCATCAGGCTCTCATGAACAAGTTGAGGAAGACCATGTAAGCACAAGCAAATATGGTAAAACACCTGCATGACATTTTGAGACAATGAAAGACTCACACTAATGTAAGACATGCTCAAGTATGAAATTGTGCCCTGCCCAGAGCTCTGCCCTGAGTGGCCCCTTCCAGACCCACGGGAGAAGTTTTGGGCTCCTTGACTGAAAAGGTGGGATGACCAGTTGTTTCTCTGGAGTTGCTTATGTTGGTTTGTTACCATTGAGTTTTTAAAGCTATACACACTGTGTATACAATTTAAAGTAACGATTTATTTCTTCTTTAATTTGGAAAACACAGAAAAACTTGACAAAAATATAAAAACAAAAATCTCTCTCTCTCTCTCTTTTTTAAAATTGAAGACATCAACATTCCTTTCTTATCTCCACCAGTCAGACCTTGGTGGCCACCACAGTTAATAGCTTGGTGGGTATTGTTTATTTGTTTGTTTTTAAAACCCAGATTTTTATCTTTTTATTTATTCTACAAACGTCATCACCAGCTAGGTGAGCATGGATGATGTCCAGGCACTGAGAGGGCTGGGCCAGGTGTCGTCTTTTTGCTGGGCACTGAGGTGAGGGTGAGAAGGCATGTGTGGGCTGCTGACCCCAGAGACGGGGCCTGAGCCCAGGGCAGGGGCATTGGAGCAGCACAGGAGTGTGTGCATGTTTGAATGACATGCACAGCTGTTCCAGCACTGGCCACAGAACATTCCCTCTGATTATGTTATTCATGTTTGTAACACACTGTTTCCTCTGATCTTCCCAGGACAGTTCCCCAGCTGACAACTTGTGGATCTTTTGGATCTTTGCATTTTGGGGGAACCCTTTTTGTTGAAATACAACTTCACTTCAGAGAAGAGCACACATCATGACTGCACAGAGTGGTGAACTCACATGTGTCATCAGCCCAGGAAACAACATTACTGGCCCCCCAGGCTCCCTTCAGCTGTGAACCCTGCAAAGATTGTTACCATCCTGACCTCTGACACCATGGCTGACATTCATCTATCTTAGACTTATGTAATTGCAAACATAGAGTCCACATCGTTTGGGCCTGGCTTCTTTAGTGCAACATCACGTCTGTGAAATCCAGAGATTGCATCCTTTTTAACACCTGCATTGTAGCCTTGGATTGTTTAGCCCCTCGTCTATTTACAGAAGCCATTAGGATTGCAATTAGTAATGTTTTGGTTTTTTCTGCCAAAGTCCACAGCTGCTCCAGGCCTTCTTTCACAGAAAGTAGAGACAGTGGACAGAAATCATCTGGGCAGTCATGAAGCCTGAACTGTTGTAGGCTTGGATATTCCCAAAGACTTGGGCTGGATTTCTGTTGGTCCTACAATTCTCTTATCTGTGGGTAACCGTGGCAGTAGTACCAGCAGTTGTTAGGGGCTCTCCAAGAGCAGTCCCTGTGTCATACACCTTGTGTGTAGGGTCCACTGAGGCTTCACTGCCTCCCAGGGAAGGTGCTGTTATCATCCCCACACCGCAGAAGAGTTAACTGAGGCATGCTCACAGAGCTTGTAAGGCCTGGAGCTGGAATCTGGACCAGAGTATCTGACTCCGGAGGCCAGGAGGCTAAGCTCTGTGCCGTGTGGCTTCCTTGGACCAGAATGGAAACATCCATGCACCTTCCAGGCACAGCCATGTTCAGACAGTGCCCAGGGGCCTTTGGCAGGGGCCTGTGCTGGGTCACTGTGCTCGGTTTCTTCTGTTGAAAGTGGGATTTCCCTAACCCCTTCTATATTCAGTCTCCACGCTCTGCCTGTTCTGTGGGTTGGCCTGATGGCTCCCTCTAGAAGATTCTTTTCAGTTAGTGGGTCAGTGGGGACAGCCGAGTCCAGCAGGCATTTCACCAGAATACACTTGGGAAGTCACTGTGGTGCCCTCCACATGGAGAGCCAGAGAAACATTTCTCAAAAGAAATGAATATAGCACTTTGGAAAATAATGCCGGCATGCATACTCATTGTTTCCTAAGTGGGTCTTGTACTTCCCATGAGTCTTTATTTGGGTATTATTTCTTACATTGTAGAATTGATGTACACATTCTCACCTTTGCCAGTGAATGGGAGAAATCACACAGGTGACAAAGAGCCCAGAACATCTGAAACCACTCTGTTGTCCTTGGCTTTGGTATCCTGGGGACATTGTTATTTGCAAGTGACAGACTGACATTTCGTTTCCTCTTCCTCCCACTGCTCTCCATAGCACAGAAGTGGTAGAAAAGTCCAGATTCTGGAGCCCACCTGATCTGGGCTTGGATTCCAGCCTGTCTACCTGCTAGTGTGTGCATCCTTGGGCAGGTGACAGGTCGTTCCGTTGGAGTGTCTGTCTCCCCTGGGATCGCGCCCAGCTGAGGACAGCATTCCTCCAGCGTGGATCCCAGCCAGCAGGAGAGGGAGAGAGAGAGTGGAAACGGGACCTGCAAGGTGTCCTCAACTGAAGCTGGTCTGCAGGAAAAACGGGTGTTGCTGGCAGGGGTCCAGGGGCATCACAGAGGAGCTCCGGGCAGGCGAGCTCAGGACAGCAGGTCGCCGAGCAGTTCTTCCTCTCCCCAGCTCCTTCATACTGGGCCGCTCCTGGGACTTGCAGGGAATAGACATCTGCTTGGCTCTTGGTGTTTGGTTCTCGAGTGTGCTTCTCCCTTGTCCCATAGCGGACAGTCACTTCATGACCAAAGCTGTCACTGCTAAAGCTCAGATACTTGGTTCACATCCACCAGCAACTCAAGCCAGAAGCCAGGCATTACCCTGACTCCCTGCCCGTCGTCCCCAGGCCCCCCTGCATCCCAGAGGTCTCCTGAAACCATGGCTGTCCCGCTGACCCTCATCCTCGGTGCAGGGCATGTGTGGACTGTGGCCACAGCTTGCTACCTGTTGTGTTCTTACCCATTCTGCCAATCTGGTTCTTTGTTAGCCTTTCTCAACATCAACAGGAAGGGATGTTGCCTTGCAGAGAAGTTGGTGACATCAGTACACGCCACCCTAAACACTTCAGCATGAATATCGTTGTCTAGATTTCAGTTAGTGTTTACAGTTGTTCTTTTTTGGGGAGAAGGGGTAAAATTTGCATCAGTGAAATGTACATATATTGACAGAATGACCTGATGAGTTTAGACAAATGCATCCACCCTCGTAAGGTAATCCAAACCTCTATCAGGATCTAGAGCATCACCATCACCCTAGAAAGTTCCTCATGCCCCTTCCCAGCCAATCCCACCTCCAACTCCCCAAAGGCAACCACTGGTTGGACTTTACCAGCACAGTTTAGCTTTGCCTTTTCCAGAAATGCACATAAATGGCATCATGGAGTCTGCAGTCCCTGGTTTGGTAGTTCACCTGTGCAGCTGGTGTCGCGTATCAATAGTTGGTTGCTTTCATTGCTGAGTAGTGTTCCAGCGCACAGACACAGCACAGTTCTGTTGAGGGACTCCTGGAACTCTTTCCACTTGGGCACTAATGAATAGCAAAGCTGCCATGTGCCTTCTTGTACAAGTCTTCGGACAAATGCTTTCGTAATTCCCACAGGTAAAATGGCAGCGTGCATCAGCCTCTTTTTGACGTGCCCTGTGCCCACTTCTGGGCCACATAGCCCCCACTGTGGAGAAGCCCTGAGCTGTTTCTCACATATCCAATGTTGTTGCACACTCGGGCCCACCCACATCTGACACTCTCACCCCGCTTCTGGGTGCTCCCTCCTGGGTAGCCTGGGTTCCTGCAACAAGGACTTGAGAACAGGGGTTTCCTTTTGGAGTTATTCCTAGAGGTGCTAGCAGGCATGGGGAGTGAGACAGAAGTGTGTGCGGTGTGTGCTGAGCTGTCACCTCTGGACACCAGGCTCAGCCCAGAGTGGGTGTGGTCCCCTCTGGAAGCCAAGAAGCTGGGGTGATTACCCTTTGACTTCCTCACTGCCCCCATCACAGGCTGAGCTCTGCTTCCCAGGCCGGCTGCCGATTCATTCCCACACTCTCTGGCCCACCCTGAGAGCAGGTGGAGTGTGCACCACAGCGTCCAGGCTGTCAGACACCCACAGCATGGCACACACCTCCTCCAGAAGCCCCCTGACAACCTGCGGGCAGGCTTAGGCATGCTTTTTTCCTCTGTGTGCCAAGGACACAGAGCACATGTGTGCCTGGCAGTGCTTGATCACGTGTTGCAAGGGTCTGTGGATGAGGCTCCTCCTGCTGGCTGCAAACTCCTCGGGGGTCTTGTCACCTCTGCATCCCTAGGACACAGAACATCCCTTCCATGCACCAATTCTTCTTACCCTTACAATGCTATCCCCCTGTCCCAGGAGTCACTTTCTACAGTGCCATGTCATAGGGAATCGGCAGGGACCACTGGCAGAAGCCGCTGGCTCACTGCCCCTCCCTCCCCACCAAGCTGGGCCTGCGTGCTGCATGTGTGACCTCTGACAAAGTCCGTGGTCTGAGGTTACACTGACGGTGCTGGAGGTGAGGCGAGGACAGCGGGTGGTGGAGGTTGGTGGGGTTTTGCCAGCTAGAATAAACTTAGCTCCACACCCTCCCTGTGCCCGGCTCCCTGAGGAAAGAGCTGGGAGGTCAGCGCTAGCCAGATGGGCAGGTGAGTGTGTGTGTGCATCTCCCCCTGGTCTAGGTGGGTGGACTGAGCACAGAACCAGGCACGTCGTTTCAGGCCTCTCAAGTGCTTCGAGGCTGAGAATGTCCCACAGGTCTCTTGCACCAGGGATCAGTGGAAGCAGGCGCTACTGGATCTGATGGGTCTCTTGGTCACTAGATCAGCTCCAGGAAGTGGGCCTGATATTTGAAAATCTGAAGTGATGTTATTTGCCTGTGTGGACCCACATCCAGGGTGGAGCTATTTAGTTCTCAACTCTCTTGTCAGGAAATCTTTACGTTTTCTCCTCACTTGGTGACTTTGTCCACTCAACACAAGCTTCTGGAGTCCCTCGTAGGTGCACGACAGACGCTATGATGGATGGGTCAGGGGAGTCGGCTTCCACAAACAGCCCCCTACTCATTCCTGGCTCGCATCCCCGCCCACTGAGAGCTGGCTGCAGGGCAGGGAGGGGTGCCGCACTTGTCCATTACCCGGCCCGCCGCCTTCCAGGGCCTCGGGGCTCTTGGCCCTGTTCCCCAAGTCCAAGAGGCACGTGAGGAGAGAGAAAGAGCGTGGAGGATCCCATGGAAGTTTCAGGGCCAGGCCTGAATGTGACGCATGTCACTTCTGCTCACATTCGATTTGCCAGAACTTTCACGTGGCCCCATCTAACTGCTGAGGAGGCTGGGAAACATAGTCAGTGGTGTGCCCAGATAAAGGGCTGGAGGGACGTGAGGCATTATCTCGGCCACATGCGGGAAGGGAGAGGCGGTTAGACCAGCCACTTAGCCAGGGCGCTCATGCTCCGGCAGGGAAGACACCTCCACACCCGTGCTGCACCCCAGCTCATGGAGGGTGTGCGCCCTCAGAACAACTGACTCATTTTCCCATTCCTAAGTCAGGATGCAATTTTTTCCAAAATAAAAATTCTCAAATAATTCTAAAATTAATTCTCACTTGCTTATATATGTAAACCACAGTTGCACCTGGAGAGCTTCCTGGAGAACTGATGGCACAGCTGCCTTGTGCTCAAGTTGGACGGGGACACTTGGGGTTGACCAGCTGGCCAGGGCTCCCTGCGAGCCCACAGGAAGAACTGTAGGAATGTGTGCTTCCCAAGGTTAGGGGACCACGGGACATTTATAACAGAGCTCTTTCTTATATGCAACGTCCCTCAGTACAGCTTGCAAACTATAGGGTTAAAATTCATTTTTAATGAAAACATGAAATTGCATCAAATCAGGACTCTCATTGGAAATCTGAGGCTCAAGCTTTCTATCTGTGCAACAGAGGACAGGGGAAGGGATGTGGGGCCATTCAGGGGATGAGGCTTGGGGTCTAGCTCAGGAAGCTTGCATCAGATCCGGGGAGGACTTGGGGGGTGAGCATGCCCATGGGGCTGCTGCTGACAGAAGCAAGTTCTCCTGGAGTCACGAGGGCAAGGGCAGCAGTGCAAACGCCCTCTTTCTGCACCACGGCGCCTTCTGTGGAGGGTGATCTCCGGGCCGCTTTGATACCTCAGTGCTTACGGCCTGTAGATTCTTCCAAGCTTTATTAAAGTTCCAGCACAGTATTTATTAATTGAAAATTAGTCATTTATCCAATGTGGCAAATAATAAAAAACATAAGCAGAATGAGGGGCAATGGTAACACGAAAACATTTTTTGAGTGAATAAGATGCCAACATTTGCAAGGTGAGCTACCTTGCTTTATAATGAATAGAAATATAAGAGACTCTTAGACATATCCATTTACTAGCAACTGTAGGTCCAGAGGGATTGATGTCATTTGGAAGACAAACACACCCATTGCCTGGAAATGCAAAGGACACTTTGGGATGCTTTCTGGCCTCAGGATCTTTTCTGGAACTCATTGACCTTGAGGTCTATCCTCAGATCATGCACGTTCTTTGCAAGATCCTGGTTAGTTTCCATGTGGGGCGGCTGATGTCTGTCCTTAGTCAGAAATCAAACTGTTGATTCTCTACCCTTGAAGCCTTTTCTTGGGTTTCCAGCTCTTAGAGCAGCATGGGGGCTTTGCTTGGGTGACAGTCCTGTTGTTTCCTGTTCATCACTTCTTCCATTCCCCCAGGTGCCCAAGTAACCGAAGATGAAAGAGCAAAACATGGGCCAAGCAAGACAAAAGACCGTCCTGTTGACATAGTAGCACTGTAATTATTATTTATCCTTTCTGTACTCCCAGGCTATGGTGACACTTGGAGAGCGACCTAGAGCCCCATCTCAGATTACCATTTCTACAGGAACCAGTTGCTGGACTAACAGACAGGACCCATGTAGCACAGCAGTAGTGGACAATAGACATCAATAAAGAACCATAAATATTTCCACTGTCATGGAGTCCCTCAGGAAACCAGCTCTTGTTTGCACCTAAACACATGAGGCTTTATAGACATACAACTGTTCGTGTTGAATCTAAGGAGCCAATGCACTTCTGGAGAAATGGCTTTACAGTTGGAAATGGCCGGGCAGGTCTCAGGGAGCTGAGCGTGGTGCCTGGCATGGAGAGCAGGGAGAACTTGCCTGGGGAACTCGGGGCCATGGCAGTGAGAGGGGTGCTATTGACAGGGCAGTGGCACCTGCTTTTTATTGCTCACTGTTACCATGGAGGCAACAAGCAGCCTCTGAGGCTGAGGGGTCACCCAGAGCTGTGTACTAGCATAGCACGTATTGATTTTAGATCAGCCTAGGTCCAGGTGAATGAGTGCTTTGTTTCCTCCCCAAAGCAGCTTTCCCTATGCTTACAAAACAAAAATAATGTGCAGCTCCCATGTCTGTAGGCCCTGTCTGATGCGGGCTGGACAGAGGCCCCTGTGATATTAAGTCCACAATTCCATGGGCCTGACAGGGCCCCAGCCCCACCTGCTCCCCTCTGCTCTGTGTTGCCTATGGCCTCTTAAGTGCCCCTCACAAGTGTCTCTGGCCCACTGTGCTTTAGGAATGCGGCTGGTCTGCCATCTGCCGGCCTCAAGGTCCATCAGCATCCCCACCCAAGGGTGTCCACAGGCCCTGTTCCTGCTCCTGCCCCATGTCCCTGAGTGGCAAACCTTTCAGGAGCCAGGGCACCCTGCACACCTCTGCCCTATTGGAGTAATTCCAGCTGACACGGTAGGTGTCTATACATGGAGGGGGGTGCCTCTTCCCACCACACTCATCCCCCTTGTCACGTGGGCTGCAGGGCTCACAGAAATGTTCATAGAGATAGCGCCTGCCTCTCTGGTCCCCTGTTCAACCTCTATGCGTGGAGCTTGGGAGCTGTCACCCACCTCCAATGTCTCTCTCCCTTGGGTACTTGTCACAAAATCCCTTCAAAATCCCAAAACAAAACCCTGCACAGAGACACCCCCTCCTTTAGTGGCCAGAGTGGAAATCCCAGTTTGGTTTCAGCCAAGAACCTATTAAAAATATGTGCATAACTCTTCATAAAGACAGCATTTTACACATTTATCTCAGTTCGTCACCACAGTGACTCGGTGAGGATGGTTTTATTTTGGTCCTCCCAAGCACAGTTGAGAACACACAGGCGTAGGGAAAGACAAGCCCGAGATCAGCCATGTTCTGACCACGCAGACCCGGTCTGCCTACATTTCATGAAACTTCTTGTCCTTTCTAATTTTTAGTAAGTGACCACAAATAGCTCTTTAAATAAAAGTCTCACGTAAGGAAAATATCTATTTCATGAACAAGGAAGTCTGATGTGCACAGTATACCTCATTGGATGCATTTGGTATCCTAGCTGCCTTTTGCACATCTCATGTGCCTGTGGGTGGTAAAGCACTGAGCCTTCAGTGTTTGGCAAACTACTTTGGCCAAAGTGAGTACATGTCTGTATTTAGGAATAGTCTTTGGGGCTTCTCAGAAGTGTGAAATTTGGATCTTTGAAAATGGCCAAAAGCAGTTTCCTCACCTGCTGACTCAATCCCTGCCTCTTGCCTGTGAGTTCCAGATGTGGAACTGAGGCTGTTGACATGTTTGGACATGAGGATGTATTTCTTCTCACAACTGTTTCTGGAAGCTTAGCCGACAATCCTCTGTTTCTCAAGTCTTAAGATAGCCCAGGTCCTTACCTGGTGCTAAACATCCACTTAGCACCAATTTTTCTCAGTTTTTATCCACTCCCAACATGCACCAATAAGGTCTCAGGCCCATTTGTACACTCAACAAACACTGAGTGCCTACTGAATGCCAGGGACTTTGCCAACACTGGGACTACAACTGTCAACTACGTGGACATATTCGTGTGCCTGTGGGCCTGGGATTCTGCGGAAAGGATGTATTAGAAGAAACACTAGCACCACCAGCGACTGTTATCATTGACTAAGCACTGAGATGGAGATGATGTGAGAGCCAAGCCAGGCCGTGACAGGGACACGAAGGAGCAGGGCCTTCGTTGTCAAGTGAGTGGGTGAAGTCCTGACTGAGGAGGGGCAGTTGAGGTGGACAGGGCAAGCCGCGGGAGGACCACTCCAGTCAGAAAGAACAGAAGATGCACAAGCCTGTGGAGGGGAAGCTTTGGTGAGAGTCCAGAGTGGCAGGGGCCAGTCGTGCTGGCGGAGGATGGAGGGCGGGGGTGGCTCCATCATGAGGGGTTTGTAGGCCGTGATGAAGAGCTTGGGTTTCATTCATGATAAAGAAAGAGCTGTGGGTGGATTTCAGGTAGGGATGATCAGATCTGATTTGCATTTTAACAAAATCACTAGCTTTTGGGTGGAGAATTAATTGGCAAAAGGAGAAAGTAGAAAGGAGGGAGAACAATTAAGAAATTTCTGCACAGTTTCAGGGGAGATGATGGCGGCTGGATGAGGGCAAGGGTGGTGCAGGTGTATCTCAGGGTCAGTGTGTGTGTGCACGTGTGTGTACACATGTGTGGATGTGTGCTGTGTGTGCCATGTGTGTGCATGTGTGGGTGTGGGTATGTGTGTGCATGCATGTGTGTGTGTGTTGGAGGCATGGGAGGATTAGGGTGACAGGGAGGAATGTAGGTTCGAGGCTTGATTAACTGGGAGAATAGTGATTTCATTTACTGAGATGAGGATAATAGGGTTGACACAGGTTTGGGAGGAAAATCAAGAGATCTGCTATGGATATCCTTTTGGGTGTTTATCAATGCATTTCTAAAAAACACTGAAAACTTAGTGGCTTAAAACAACAAAAACTGTGGATTGGCTGGACAGAGCTGGACAGTTCTTTGGCTGGTCCTGTTGGGGTTTCTCTGTGGCTACAGCCTGCTGGCAGCTGGGGCTGGGACATCCCAGATGGTGTTAGGCACATATCTGGCACCTTTGGGACAGCTGGAGGCTGAGTGTGGCTGGAACACTGTGGTGTGGGCCTCTGTCTTATCCATGGAGTCTCAGGGCCTCTCCATGTGGCCTCCCCAGCAGGGTAGCAAGACTCCTTGTGCAGTAGCTCAGGCCTCTCCAGGTGCACGGTGGGGAGGGGTAGGCGAGGGAAGGGCACAGAGAAACAGGAGAGCTGGATCACAGGGACCTGTATTCTATCCTGTTTTAAAATGACTTAATTTCCTAATGAAGCCGTTGAATGGTGGCTTTTCTATTTTTATTAACAAAATTCTTTTTTTAAACAAAATTCCATGCCCAGTAATACAACAGATGCAACCTGGCTGCTTGGGCTGATTGCCATGGTCAGAGGCATGGGCACGGGAGGCGCCCTGGGAGCTCTAGCTCTCCCACAGCCCCCTCTGCTCATGGACACCCCCAGGCTCTTAGGAACTCTGGCATATGTGTGGGGAACCTTTTACAGATCGTCAACTTAATGAATAGATGCACTCATCCTGTTCCTCCTTTGTGCTTTCTAAAGAGAAATACCTCCTAGTAGAATAATGTCCATTCCTTTAGTGAATTCTGAACTTATGTAATCAGGAAGGCCTTTGACTCTCAGCCTGGATGTGGAGGTGAAAACTTCTCAGAAAGTACCTTCCCCCCATGCATCTTTGCTCCTGCTTCATCCCATGTCTCCACAGGTGACCTTTCTTGTGGCCTGCTGGGGTAGTGCTTATATCACAAAGGCTGGTGATGGTTAGTTGCCATCAGTAATTGGGACAGAGATGTTGCTTTCTGAAAATCAAGTCTAATATAGGGACAGTGTTTTGAGAACATAGGGTAATGGATTGTTAAAGTGACTCATTGACTGCCTCTCTCAGATGTCTGATTCTCCAGGGATCTTGTGGCCAGTGGTAGCCCACAGTAGTCATGTTTAAGCTCTCAATGGTGCCTGAAGTGCTGCAGTTTGGGGGGATGATTTGAAGGGAGTCACCTGCTTTAGACGTCAGACAGGTAGCAGAGCGTGAGTTCTTTTGTCCAACTTAAGAGTCTGGCTTGCTTTCTCCCCCAGAGAGATAACACATTCATTGACCATGCCTCTGTTGAGGTCTATATCTACATATACATCAGTCATATATATGTGTGATATGTATGTGTGTGTTGATATATATATTTTTTTAACTTAAAATTTTAAAGACTGACATTGAGGAATAATTTACAAACTATAAAGTTCATCCATTTTAATTGTACAATTCAAAGATTTTTAGTAAATTTACAGAGTTGTGCAATCATCACCATAATCCATTATTAGAATATTTCTGTCACCCCGAAAAGAGGACTCATGCCCATTTGTGGGCAAGCACTGCTTCCACCCCAGCCCCAGGCAGCCACTCATTTATGTTCTGTCCCTGTGGATTTGCCTTTTGGAACTTTCACATAATTAGAATTATACAACAAATTACATTTTTTATCTGGCCTCTTTCACTTAGCATTTTTCCAGGTTCATCCATGTTGTAGCATGTGTGAGTGTTTTATTCTTTTTTATGGCTGAATAGTATTCCACTGCATGAATATATCAAATTTGATGTATCCATTTGCTTATTGATGAACAGCTGCGTTGTTTCTACTTTTGGGCTATTGTGACTCATGCTGCTGTGTTTGGCTAATATTAATGGTTTCTACTTCATGGTTCAGTTATTTATCTGTGGCTGCTATTCTCATTGCAGGCTGTTAGAAATCTAAGTGCTGAGGGCTAAACTGGAAACACCAGAATTCAGTTTTGTGTTTGCTTTTTCGATCCTGAGGCTAATTAGTGCCATCCTTTCTGAAGATATTTTATATGTGTGGTCAAAACTCTCAAAGAGAATAGCAACATACAGTGCCATAGATACCATATTACAGCTGATATATTGGTCAGGATGGATTTTTTTAAATGGAGAAATATATGTTTTTAAATTGTGGTAAAATATACATGACATTAAATTTGCCATTTTAATCATTTTTAAGTGTAGTTTTACGGCATTAATTACATTCACATGGTCGTGAAACCCATCTCTAGAACTTATCATGCAAAACAAACTATTTCCATTAAACAACAATTTCTCATTTCCCCCTTCCCCAACCCCTCAATTCTACTTTCTGTCTCTATTAGTGTGACTACTCTAGAGACCTCATATAAGTGGAATCACACAGCATTTGTCTTTTTGTGACTGGCTTATTCCACTGAGCATAACATCCTCAAGGTTCATCTGTGTTGTAGCCTATGTCAGAATTTCCTTCCTTTTTAAGGTTGAGTAATAATCCATGGTGTGTATGTACCTCATTTTGTTTATCTACTCATCTGTTGATGGACACTGGGGTTGCTTCCACCTTTTGGCTATTGTGATAATGCTGCTATGAACATGGGTGTGAGAATATCTGTTAGAGTCCCTGCTTTCAATTCTTTTGAGCATATACTCAGAAATGGGATTGCTGGATCATATGGTAATTCTGTGTTTAATGTTTTGAGGAACCAGATTAGGGTAGATTTTGAGCAATCCTTCAACTTCTGGTTGTATTCCTCTTCTTACTGTTTCCTTCCTACTGTGTGTGTTCATTAGTGTAAACATTTAATCCTTAGAGGAGCAAGGAGTATTTTGACTACCCTTTTTTTATATTGAATAGAAAGTATGGCAAAACAAATGGGGTGGTAAGTAACTGGGGCGCCTGACATTCTCTCGTTTCACAACAGTAATGCATTAAGAAATTTTCTTCTTTTGGGGTTAAGAAGACATCAGATTCTCACTACTGTTCACCACATGGCTGTCCCCCACAGCATGCACCAGGGAGTTGTCACACAGGGCTCTGGCCTCAGTGGCTCTGAAAACCTTTTGGGTCCTCAGGCTCAGCACACAGTGATTGTACAGGGCACCTTGTTATTTTATTAGGGAGATCATTGCAAAAAGACTCGGATTATTGTCACACATTTCCCAGGGGTAGAAATTTGGCAAGATACTTAGGCACAAGTCCTCCAAAACTGAGGCTCGATGGGGGAGGTACAAGAGGAAGATGTCACTAAATCTCAAGCAGTCACTGTGATTCTAACCACAATGACTTCTTGAAATGTTCCAGTTAAGGAAGTGGAAGTGGCTGGTAGCATACTTTTCTGCTCTGATGGTGGGGAAGGAGCCCAAGAAGAGATGCTCATGGGGAAAGGGCACCAGTGCATGGGCCATAGCTGTGGAAGGTAAGGGTGACAAACCCAAACTTTTGCAGTGGTCAGCTGCCCACCACCTCCAGCTGCACATACAGAGGTGGACACCCTGCAGTGTGGCCAGAGCATGGCATCCGTTTGGGCTATCTGTGTCCAGGGCTCCAAGGCAGGGAAGGCCACCTGTGCAGTGTCAAGGGCACCATTGCATGCTGTTAGCAGCTGCTCTCCTGGGGGGCTGTGAGAATGAAAGGAGGTGAGGTGTGTAAAGTACCTGGCAAGGTGCCTGGCATAAAGCATCCTTTCCAGAAATGGTTGCAGGCATGATTATTCTCCTGTATGTGAAAGTGTCCAGGCAGCTGAGCATGATGGGGCAGAGTGGGAGCTGGCAGGGGGGCCAGATATCCTTTGCAAGGACCACTTGACCTCTCCTATCTGATGGTGGGCAATTTGGAATCCTTCCGCATGTCTAAATGGGACCAGTACTATGGGCAAAGGGTATGTGCTGGGTTGTTTAGATCAGGCCTGGCCTCTCTGTGGCTGGTTCAAGTGTGTGTCTGAGTGTCCCTATGTGTGTATGCATGTGTGCATGGCTTCACATGTGTGGCACCTGCATGTTAATGTGTCTATGTGTGTCCATGGCATGCGTTCATCTTTCTCTGTGTGCATATTTGTGTATGTGCATATAGGAGTGTGTGTCTCAGCCAGGGCTGGCCAGGGTAAAGGGGTTAGCAGAGGCTGCAGACCTGCCGGGTCCCTGGACATAGCAGTTGCAGTCCTGTTGGTGGGTTCCTGGGATCAAGGCCAGTGGAAGATGGGGTCAGGGCACGTGGAGGTCAGGCTGCGGGTAGAAGATGGAGCTGCACGCTGGTGAGGGCTGGCGTGCAAGACCAGGCCTTGCTCCAGGGCCTCTCACTGTGGGGGGTGGATTTGGAGGATGCAGGGTGACAGGGGCCAGAGGGGACCCGAGTCAGGCCTGCAGCACTTTGTGGTGTCTGTGGTGCTGTCGCACATGGCATCATCTGGGGAGTCAGGACCCATGTCCAAGGAGTCTGAGGGCTCCAGCCTCCATGTTCCACCTCAGTGGGAGCCTGTGCCAAAGTGCACGCCATTGTCTTTGGAAAACAAATAAAGACACACTGAGGATCATTGCAGCCTCAAGAACTGTGCATTCAAACAGCCCAATTATCCCTTCCCCCAAATTCATCCACAGTGACTTCACTGTGTGCACTATGTCAGAGACCCAAAAATCTTACTTAAACGCTAAAACCCTTACTGAATGGTGATATCAGAGATCCCTGCAACCTTTTCTGATTGTCTGCGACATTCAGGAACAAGAGTACCAAAGAGTTCTTGGGGGCATCGAACAGCCTGGGCCATCTTGGAGTCTCATCTAACCTCAGTTGGGAGGTGAGGAAAGCGGCTGGTAACATGGAGACCTTTAAAAAAAGGACTTAAAATTAATGGTCATGAGTTCACCATCTAGAGAGTCCCAGTGGGAGAAAATGCAACCCAGGTGCAAGGTCACAAAGCCCAGACTCAGGTCCTCAGGACACGTGGGGGCATGCCTTCTCCTCCTCCGGATCCTTGCTAAGGATGACTGCTCTTTACCTGTTTCTTGTAATTCCTCCCAGAAAAAAATTTCTCCTTTTATTCCACTCCTCAAGGTGGTCACTCCCTCCTCTTTCAAAGCTTTTTTCTTGCTCCCAGGCCCTGTGCTCTTCTGTTCTCTTCGCGCTCCCTGGAGCCATCTTGTCTCTTTTGCTAGGAGCCCTTCATCCCTTTGGTGCATCTGTGCCCAAAACAAAGGTGGAGACGCTCCTCTTCCTCTTCACCTCAGGAGCAACAGAGGGCTGGTCACGCCCAATCCTGGAGGAAGGCACTGGATTCTGGGTCCAGAGGCGCCAATCTGTAGCTTGGGTGTATTGTTCCGGAACATGACTGTGGCATCCCTCCCCGGCCCTTGGCCCTGTGCCTCTGCTGCAGCTGTCAAGTGGTGGATGGAGTTCATTTCCCCGTCCTTGAATCTGGACTGGCTGTGACTGGCCCAGACCAAAATGTGAAGTGAAGCAAGGTCGTGCGTCTTCTAGGCCAGGCCTTACGAGGTCTTGGCAGCTCCTGTCTGTGCCCCTGGGGTGCTGCCCTGCTGGAGGGAGAGGCAACCTGGAGAACTGAGAGGTGCCCCCGAGAAAAGAAGCAGAGCTCAGACCTGTGGGTGAGGCCACCTCGGATCCTCCAGCCTGGCTGAGCTGCCCAGCTGACCCACGTGGAGCAGAGGCAGCTGTCTGACCAAGCCTGTGTGAATTCCTGAGCCACGTCACTATTTTAAGTTACTCCATTTTGGGGTGGCTCATTACTCTGCAGTAGGTAATTGAAACAACAGCACAAAGGGTCCACAGCCAGCCACCGGGAGCCTGACTCCAGCAAGCCACGGCCCATACATGCAAGCCACCCATTTTATAACAGGCAGGCCACAGCCAGGCAGGCCTTGACAAAAGGAGGCATCGCTAATTCCATTAGCGCCAACATCAGCAAAATGGAATTCGGGTTCTGTCAATCTCTGCTCTTTGAATTAAGGACAAGTTAGGAAAAGTGAAACATCTCAAAAATACGTTGTGATGAGGTTACTGTTTAGTGTATTCTGTTTAGTCCAAGCTAGAGGCAAAAACATTCAGGGGCTGTGCTGGGCATATTATATTAACCCCCAAAACAATCCACTTTGTTTACTGCTATCCCCACTTTACAGATGAGAAAATTGAGACTTAGGTCAACTAAGCTGTGCTCAAGCTGACACAGCTGGGAAGAGCTGGAGGAGGGCATTGTACTCAAATTTCTAGCCCCTGACATCCAGCATGCACATGACCTGTCATACTCAGTAACTCTTTATTCTACAACCCTCAATTGTTCTCTAAACCCACCCAAGTGTCAGTAAGCAGGTCTCTCAATCCTCCTGCTGGGGGGGGGCCTCATGCCACTCTGCAGCCAGCCCAGCCCTGTCACTCAGTTTGGAGACAAGTTCCTCACCAAATACCTCAAAGCCTGTTCTCTAGCTGCCTCCATTACCAATTGGCACGACCGGAACGTCATCCCGGAACTTCCCCATGTGCCATGCTTCCAGCACTTCCCCTTCCTAACATGGACTGCTGTGGTTATTTGGAGAGCTTCCATCTGATTTTGCCTATAATTTTCCATTTTAAAAAGACATGGGTGGGTAGACCAGATGGCTCATCAGTCTCGGTTGTGTTTCCTTTTCTGTATGTCGCAGGTGACCAAACTGGCTGGGTTGAGCAACCGTAGCTATAGCACCATTGAAATTTGTGCTCAAACTTTTACTGGGTTTAGAAAACCTAGTCATGCAGGGTTGTGTCTTGTCTGATGGGGGGTTACAAGGAAGGCTTGTGAGTGGGCAATTCCATGGCAGGCTATGAGGGAGGCCGAGGAAGAGGTGGGCAATGTTGTAGCCTCCAGGCTATGGCTTTGTGACACAGGGACGTAAGGTTTCAAGACCCCGTGCCTGAAACCAGTGGTTCAGGTCCTGTTTGCTGGCTTACTGTTGGCCAGAGCACAAATGCCTTTGGGGAAAGGGTTTCACAGGGGTGGATGGAGTCCCAGGTATGTGACCAGAAGAAGTCTCACATTTGCAATGCAGAGCACGATGTTAGCCTGAATGTTCCATCAGAACCAAGAAGTCAGGACTGAGCCCCACTGGCCCTGAAAGGGAAGTGTGGAGTCAGGGTCACCACCCCATCCTCCCTGGGTGATCCTGGAGTCCAGTCCTGGGAACACTGACCATGAGGTCCCCCAGCTCTTACAAATCAGATCCACTTTTCATTCCCAGTACCATGTGCCTGGACCAGCACCTTCCTCAAAAGGCTGTCTTCCACTTGGCCCTTTGTGCCCAAGGAGAAGCTGCCTTGACATGGGACCCATCCTGCCCTAAAGGCCCCATGGCTCCCACAAAGAGGGCGCAGCCAGATCCCAGACAGACTCCCTCTGCCCAGTGTCTGAATTCCAGCAAATAGCAGCCATCCAGTCTGTGATGCTTGTCGGGGTGGAGGAGCCAGTTGGCAAGAGGGCAGGCACGAGATGGTCTGGGGAAGAGGCCAGGAACACGGGCTCTGAGTTCAAGCCCTGGCTCTCCTTAACCCCTTTCACACTTTGTCACAGGTACAGCAGGAAAGATAGCAGCACCTTCCAGTGGGTCATGAAGCTGCAGCATGCTCCCCAGGACTGCACTTCAGGAGCACCCATACTGGAGTGGCACTGAGATGCCTGTGCCCAGGCCTCAGAGAGGGCATCTGCAGGTCACGCTGCCAGCACCCCTTCCCTTCCCTGCCCTTGCTATCCAGGGTGGGAACCCACATAGAAATCAATCCCTCACATGCATGAATTGTAGTTCATGTCCATCGTCATTGTTTGGGTCTTGTGACTTCATGGAACTCAGGCAGCTCAATAACGCACGAGGCCGACCTGCTTCCTCATCCCCTCAGGAGGCGGCTCACTCAAGGCTTCCACAGCTCCCAGAGCTATCCCTGAGCTCAGCGGGCACAGCCCACAACTGTGGCCCATGTGGGATCCGCACTGCCATGCCAGGCAGCCTCACACCTCTCTTGGTCACTTGTAGATGACATCCCCTGATCGCTACAGCTTTAACAGGGTTTCTGAGCTGAGCCAATGGTGAAGCTGCATTCAGAAGGAGCAGAGTGGCAGTCTCTTCATGCTTTTCAAGGACACATGGCCTGCCTCTACTTGGGGCAGATTCTGTCCCCGGGCAAGTCACAGACACTAGGTTCTTCCTCTGTTCCCAAGACCCAGTCCCCAGGACTATGTGCCTCTGTATGGTGGGGGGCAGTTGTAAGTTCAGCCTCAGCCCCCACTAGACATCTGGCTAGTACCTGCCCACAGAAAGCAGCCTCCACTCAGCCAGCACACAGCGCAGGGAAGGGCTGGCACCCGAGACCCCAGCAGCTCTACCCAGGTGGAAAAGGGGGTGGCAGCTTCCCCAGGACACAGGCTGTTTCTGAGTTCTGGCTGACTCTGAGCCCCTTAGGCAGCTGCTGAGGAGTCAAGTTGGCTCCTCTGTGAACAAGCCAACTCCAGATGGAGAAGCGAGGCTGTGTGGACAGCCCATCAGTGACTCTGTGTAGGACTCTGTGCCTGGACTCTGCACTCTCACCCACACTCCCCAGAGCTTACCTGGCACCAGTGCCTGTGTGCAGAGGGGTCTGTGGGATGCAGTGGGCCAAAGCTCTACTTGCTCTCAAAACCCTTTGAACATGCACCGAGCCCCCGGAAACCGTGGAAAACAGAAAGCAGTCCCAGTGCACAGTCCGATTTTGGGCAACTGTGCCCAGGACATGGCTTTGACACACGGGGCTCGCAGAGACAAGAACCCAGCCCAGTGAGTGCCTTGGCCTGCTGTGCTTAGTGCAGAGGACGTCCTCGTCACGTCAGGTGCTTTTCTGTTGCCCACATTAGAACTGAACCCTGGACAAAGCAGGCAGACTAGCCCTGGTGACAAAGAGGACCATGATGCTCTCAATCTGATGGCACAAGAGATAGAGCAGTGCAGGCAGCAGGGGCCATGGGGAGCCCTTGGGGCCATTGCCTCGTTTCATGGAGTAGGGGGAGGAAGAAAGACCCAGAGAGGGGAATTGAAATGTAGTGTTCATTGTAGAAAAAACAGAACAATGACGCCCACCAATACTTAAGAGTAAGGGTGGGAGTTAAGTAATGATCATTCATAGGGTCACACTATCCTAACTGGTAAAAGTGACAAAAAATGGAGGAGAAGATACAGTATTCAGAGTGTGAAGAGGGACACCAGAAGAACCAGTGAGAGCCACAGGGACTCTGGGTGGGGGTCGGTGGCAACTACAGATAATATGTGAAAGGAATGCATGCATGTGTTTCTAAAAATCAATAAAGCAGAAAGGCTTATGACAATTTGTGATATTTTGATAATTTAGAAAATCAGATAAGAGTAGAAAATAAAAATAAACAGTAGAGTGAATCAACAACGTGTGGCAGAGTCACACGGTGGATTCTGCACAGTGATGAGCATGAACAGCACACTCTGGGCACAGTGGTGATGCTCGGGAATGCAAGGTGGAGCCCAAGAAGCCAGGTGCAAAAAAGACCACCCTGTACGGTTCCACTTACATAAAACACAAAGGCAGCCAAGCCACTGTGCTGCCTGGAGTCAGGAGACTGTCACCCTTGGGGAAAGGTTGTCAGGGAAGGGGGATTTGGTGTGCAGGTCATTTCCCCATCTGTTTGCCAGTTATAGTTGAGTTTGTGCTTATTTTCCTACGTATGCTATTGTCAATGAGTAATTAATAACTATCTTCAATAAGCAAATAAATAATTTAATAGTGATCATCATAACCATAGCAATCATGTGGGTGCTGCCTGCTACAGGCAGGTGCTAAGTGGTTTTGCACCCATGGATTCTCACTGGTCCTACTGGACACACCTGTGGCCACCACTGTTAGTCCCTGGAACCTTCTGTCCTCGTCCAGCATGGCCGTCTCCTCCCTGCCTTCAGCTCTCAGTTCACTCTGCACCACAGTCTCTGTTTTAATTTCTGCTCATCCCCTGTGGCGACCTAAATGAGTTGCATGTCAGTCATTTACTTGTTGATTATTTGACCGTGTGCTGCTGGCCTGGCTCCTCCAGAATGCGGGGACCTTACTGGCTTCCTCGCATGCCTTCTCCAGAGCTGGGGACGGTGCCTGGCTCCTAGTTGGTATAATCCAAACCCTTCCCTACAGCTTCCTCCTGTCTGTCCTCTGCCTGCCACCCAGGCCCCATCTTCCTCCATCCCCCTCCGCAAGCAGCATCGGACTGTGCTGAAGGCGTCTCACGACCACACACCAGTCTGGCTCCCTTTCTGCCCGGGTGTTCTCACCTGGCTGACTCGCTCCTACCTAATTAGCTCCCTCTAGCTTGACCATCTTAGCACAGACATCACCACTTCTGAGTGGTGTCTTTGATCCCGGCAGGGTGGGCAGCCCCTCTGGGTGTGCCTGTGGCATCCTGGAATGCCATGCATGGTGCTGGGGGCCCCGGGACAGATTTGTGGCCCCACCTCCTGGCTCACAAGCCAGGCACAGCCGTGTGTGCTGGGTCTGCTCTCCTGCTTCACAGGGCGAGGGAGAGGGCAGCTTTATCAGAGGGCAAGAGGCGTCTAGAAGCAGCCCGAGTGTCCACACCAAATGGCTGGAGTGTGGGTGTGGCCCTGGGGCTGTGGGGGCCTTGAGGGCTCTGAGGTCCCAGCTCCCGCCTCTCCGAGAGGGTTCCTGGTGCCGTTCATCAGGCAGCCTGCCTCCTCCTACCCTCTTCCAGCACTCATGACATCATGTTAAAATGGGCTGCTTGTCTTTCCACTGGTCTGGACGGTTTGAGGCTCGGGCCTCTGTCTTATTGACTGTTTTGTCTCCAGCACCTCAGAAGGCTGTTGACGCCTGGAGCCTGTGAATGAACCCTTGAGTGGATGAGGAGCCTCTGAAATGTCGCGGCAGGAGGGAGCTGCAGCCACCTTGCTCACCAGGCCCTCCACTTGCTGTCTGTTTACAATCTGTTTACTTTAAAGGAATACCCTGGTGGTCTGAACACCTCCCTAAGGGCCGAGTGAGAAAACCCCAGTGCTGGCAGAGCTCCTGGGTGCCATCACAGTGGAGAATCACGTCCTTTCATTCCCCAGTTTGCATGCACATGCGCGCATGGGAGCGTGTGCCTGCGTGTGTGTATGTGTGTGTGCCCACGTGTGTGTATGTGTGTGTGCCCGTCACTCTTTGCTGGCTTTGCTCCTGATCACAGATTAGGGGAAAACACACTGGAACTCGGATTGAAACCAGCTCGGGAGTCTTACTAACCCCGAGCACAGTCTTGGAAGGCATGAAGATAATGTAAAACATTGGCCCATGTAGTACACCAAACCTCCCTTGTGAATGAGTTTAAAACATTATTTAACATCCCTGAATTTTGGGGGTACATGCGGCTGCCTTCCTAGATGTTTGTAGGGTGAGTGACGGAGCCATGGAAACAGGGGGACTATTTAGCAGGTTCAGTACAGACACTCACAGATTATGGAAGAGACAGAAAGGGAAGTTTCCAAGTGCAGGGATTGGCCTGGGCCAGGGCCTTCAGAGGAGCCCTGGCCAGGCGGCAGGAGCGTGCTGAGGGCTTTGCTGGAAGGTGGGTGTCGGGCGTCAGGGACAGGAGAGGGGCTGGGGAGAAACAGAGGTGTGTATACAGCGGGAGGTAAGCTCCAGGTATCAGGCTTGTCAAGGGACACCTGACAAGGTATCACCCTCTGGAGTTTTTCTCCTCTGAGCCTCCTCAGAGACATCAGCCCTGCCTCTATTCATCTTAGACAAAAAAACCAAGGCTCACAAAGGTGGTTATATCCTGAATCAGGGTTTGAATCCAAGCCTCTTGACTACAGGCTGGGCCTCATCACCACAAGGCATTTAATTTGTTATTTGGAGTAATCCAACTGTGAAGCCGCCACTGGTGTTGGCCTTTCTCATCCTCAGCCCTGTGGAGAGGCAGCTCAGCAGTCTGTGGAGCTCCTGGACAGTTCAAGCATCTGATGAGATGGTGTGGGCCCTTGGAGACGCCTCTGAGAGATCAGGGCTGCACAGTGGCTATGCGGACAGCCATGTAGAAGGCTGGGGTTAATGTCAGCAGACCAGACTTCAAATCCAGCTCCCCACACTCACTGGTCTTCACTCCTCTGTGTCTCTGATATCAACAATGGAGGCAAGGGTCCCACCTCCTCTGGAAGTCACTGGAGGACTTGTGCATCTATATGAAACTACTGTGCCTGGTCTCTGACACAGAAGTGCTCAATCAGATGGCTGCTAGCCACTCATCATCCCACTGTTGTGGAGTTTATGTGTGGGCTCCCCAAAAAGCACAGAGCAGAGGTATGGATGTTTGATTAAATGCTTCCTGAGCCTGCGGGCTGAGCCTTGTCTCAAGTGGGTCTGATGACATCGGGTCCTCCATGGAGGCAGATGAGAAGCGGGCCTGGGAGAAGTGGTCTCCATCCCACCCCATGCCCACACATCACAGGAGGACAGGGCCAGCTGCATCTGTGTGCCTGTGGGAAGGTGGGTAGGGCATGAAGTGCCACTTGCTAGGCAATGGTGACTCATCATTTGAAGAGGAAAACTGCCCGGGGATCAGAGGTCAGGAAATGTTGGTCATTTGCTTCCTCTGTGTTTGAATTTAACCTGCTGAGAGTCTAGCCTGCTTATACATTTCCAGGTTGTTTCCATTCCCATGAACTCTCACTGGGTGTTGAGAAGAGCAGGTCGAACTTCCTGTGCCCCTCCAGATTCTGGTCAGTTGGTCTGGAGCACCTGGGCATGGGGACTTTTCAGAGCTGCCCAGGGAACTCTGGTGTGAGCCAAGCTTGAGAATCTCTGCTCCAAATCTTGATATTCTAAGATATAAAGAAAGAAATGTCGATCAGTTTCTGCCAGTCACCTATCTGACACCATCCCTGAAAGGTGTTCTTACTAATAACCTACCTAATAGAGGAAATAAACTATCAAACAGAAAGTGAGAGAAATAAACTCCAACCCATAATTGCCCCTTTGAAGAAAAAACTCACAACACAACTACCCCCTTTGTTTTGTTTAATTAAACACCTGTGTCCTAACTCATTATCTCTAAGAGTTGTTTCTCAGCCTTGAAGAGCCCTAAGCAGACAGTAGGGGTGCGAGCTACAGAGCAGCCAGCAAGGACAGAGCCAGCCCACACACCTCCCCAGCAACGTCACTTTCCGGCCAGGACTGCGTCTGCCACGTGCTGCCTTCGTCAGAACTGCTGTGTCGAGCCCTTGGGGGGCGTGGGGAGAGGCTGTCCCAGGGCAGAGCAGCCCCCCGTATGTTCGCCTCCTGCTCCTCGTGTGCTCTCCTTGGCATTTCACGGCCAACAGGACTGTTCAGAAAATTCACGGGGACTTGGGAATGTGCCAAAGGGGGAAGCCAGTGGTGATGGAGAGGGGCCAGAGTGCAGGGCTGGCGCTGTCAGTGTGTCTGGTGTAAACGTAGGCAGGGAAGCCTGCGGCTCTTGTTTAACCCCGGCCTGTTAAATGTGTGTGACAGAGTGTGGTGCGTGGGGACACTGGCTGCCCGTTCGAGAGGAGCCTGCTGCCCGGCAGCTTCTCCTGGGACCGTCGCCGGGGTCCTGCAGACGGCAGGGGACTCGGGCCTCTGCCCTCACGGCTCCTCTTCCTCCCCCACCTGTCCCCTCGCAAGCCTTGCCCAGGCTCCCAAGCCACACTCTCCACACAGACCCCTGTTGGCTATAAACATTTCTGGTCATTTCAGTCACTACCAATTTGTAACCAATGAAAATAGCTGCTGGCATGGAGATTACAGGCAAAGGGGAAATAGCAAAAACATAAAGACGCCTGCAGGACCAGTTTTAGCTCCCAGAGTTATTAACAGAAATTTAGGACATGCTGGGCTGTGTGAGGACAAAAGGTGTCCTTTCAGAAAATCTTCATGTCAAAGTGTGATGACGGCAAAGTGCCTGCATGTAGAAAACAGCTGATAAATTTTAGCTATTTTAAAGAGTGGTTTCATATTTCTTTGATTATTAGAATAACTTTCTCTACCAGTAATGTAATGTTCAGTCCTGCCTGTGACATTGGGTCTAAAGATGCCTGCCCTGCACAGGTAAGCTTCTAAAACTCGCCCCCTTCCCTGCCTCTTCTTCCCTTGCCCTGTGAGGAGGTAGCTAGCACACACTGTCTGTGGTTGGAAGAAAGTACTCAATGAGGGTTAGCTGACGCTAAGTAAGCAGGTATGTTTTTAAAAAACAAACCTAGTATGATCCTGTTAGATGATTAGAGAGTCATAAATAAATTGCTTTTTCCTTGGCTTCAATTAGTTTTCAAGGGGTAGAGACCATGGTTCATGGCATCCTGAACGTCACCAAATGCCCTGCTGCTGTGTGTCCCACAGATGCCGAGGACTGGTGGCCGAATTCCTTTTCTCTAGGCAGATCGCACCTGCTTCTCCTGAGGACACAGGGACTGGAGATGAATGTGGCCTGGGTCACCCTGCCTGCTCCCTGCAACGTCCAGGGGATCCAACCCTCTGCCTTTCTGCAGGTGAGGCTTTGCTGCCTTTGTGTTGTGTTTCCTGTGTGCATGTGTGAAAACACCAAGGCAGAGGTGAAAACAGCTCTTAAAATGCCCTTAAAACCCACACCATGTCCTATCGACTTTACACGCAGGCCTCAGTCCAGTTTGTTTTCTCAGAGCTGGAGCCTTCTTGGGTTTCAGTGACAAATGGCTGTAGTTTGGCAGAAAATTGTGCCCAGGGACACTGCTGCCTTATTCCTGTACCTGTGTCCTTATGACAGATGCTGTATTTACTCAGCTATTTTCTCCTGCAGTGGAAAGTACGCCAGGGGTTGTTAATTATTTACTTTAGGGTTACGAAGGAGATCATGCCAAGAACCTCTCTTGTGGTGTGTGATTGTGTGTATTTAGCATGTCTATGTCCCTGGAATGTCTATTCCACTGACAAGGAAGTCAGTGCATCAGGCCCTGAGGAAATGCAGGGGCAGGGGGTGAGCAGTGTCGTGTGCACCCCCACACTGCACAGTGGAGTGGGCTTTTGTGCTGCCCATTCACCTGAGTGCATGCTTGTGAAAGTCCCCAGTGTAGCACTGTGTCGGTGCTCAATGTAGGTGTCTACTGCCCGGCTCAGGGCCCCTCAGACAGGCAGTGATCAAGAGGAAAAGATAAACATTTATATGGACTCTAAATATGCTTTTATGATTGTGCATGCCCATAGTGCCATTTGAAGGATGAGGGGTCTCCTGACGGCAGGGAATAAGGATATTAAGTATGCCAGTGAAATAAGGGCTTCGATACAGGCAGTGACTGAGCCCCAGCAGGTGGCCAGCGTGGCAAAAAGAAGTCAGGCCGCTGCCAGAGCTGCTAAGGAGGCCGCTGGAGGGGATCCGTTCCCCGGGGCCTCCATACCCTGGCTAGATTTAGATCTCCTGTAAAATTGAAGACTGGGACTCTGCCATTCGGGATGGTCCAGCTCAGTGGACAGAGAATTCTCATGGACTCATTCTCCTACCCAAAGTTTTGGTTCAACCTCTTATGAAGCACCTACATGAATGCACACATTAAGGGCGTGATGCCTTAATAAATTTTGGGGGGACCTCATTTGGGAGGTCCTGTTTGCAACAGACCGTTGGTGTGCTTGCCTTCATGGATTTGGCGGGACCTCACGTGGGAGGACCCTGTGTGAAACAAACTGGTTCTGTGCTCGGGGTGGTCCAAGGACACAATGGCAACCCACTGCACAAAGAGCCCAAAATGTGGGGGGCCCGACCCTTTCGATGACGGGCAGTTTCACTCGGGATGAGCAGATACCTTTTCAGGCTGGGTAGAGGCTTATCCTACCCGATCGGAAGGAGCGTCTGACGTTAACAAGATCCTTCCGGAGGAGCTCGCTGCCTTCGCCGAATTCCTGCATGCGTGAGGTCCGGCATGAGGCACCAGCATGGAGTAGGGACAAGCCTTGGAGGATGACGGGATGACGGGCATCAGCAGTCCCGGGGAAGAGGCCAAGCGGATGGAGAATGGCATGCTGGTGATAGACACTGTGGGCAGGCTGCTGCAGAGATGGCTCGACGACTCAAGATATCACTGTGTTTGGCTACTCCATGGCCGTGCCCAACAGGGGAATCTTTGCTTCCTGCCACCTGCATTGGGATCTGCTGCCCAATGTCCTGTGGTTGCCTGTGAACCTCTTCCAGTGGACCCCCAGTGGGAACCTGGTGAACCAGTTCTCCAAGGGTGGACATGGTGAACTCAATGATTCAAACATCAGGTTGTCAAGATGTTCATAGACTCTCCTCATCCATACAGAGTGATAATGGACCCTGTTTTCCAGCAGGGATGACCCAGCAAGTAAGTAAAGTCCTACATCTAGAATGGGAATTGCATGCATCCTGGAATGGATGCCAGAAAGTGGGATAGGGAATGGCCTCTTGTCCTCCTTCAAATAAGGGTACCCTCCAAAGCAGGTTTAAGTAAAGCCCCTAAGCAATAGTTTATGAGAGACCCTCCCTAGCATCCCAAGGTAAGTATGGTAACATAACCATGAGGAAAGAAAGCAGAGTACAGCAATATGTCCAATGAGGGGTCAGGTGATAACCATGAGGCACGAGTTTGCCTCTTTCAGGTCTCTGCCCCAGCTGGAAACAACGAAGTGAAAGAACCCTATGAAGTGCCTCCAACAGCTCGCACCTCGTTGACATTGTCAGAGATGAACACCTTGGGTCCATCACACAAAAGTAAAGCGGTGTCCCGTGGGGGAAGATGACCCAAGGTGCCAGTAGGAGGGCCAGCGTCATCAGGTGTCTTTATGACTACGATGACAACGATGGCTGCTGCTGCTGGTGGTGCTTACGTAGGTTGGGAAATAAAGTAAAACCTTAAGCCTCCTGCTGACTGAATGGACCCACCCTCTTGGCCCAGGGGACCCCAGAAATACCCTAAAAAGCAGAGTTGCTGGCCATGAGAAGGGAGCCACACATGTCTCGTCGTGCTCCCCCCCCCTTCTTGGAGATGTCCCTTGTCACTCATCAGGCCTAAGGTGACATAGAAGACAAAGCTTCCATCACACCTGCAGGTCATCCATTCACTTAGCGGGTCACTTGAGCCTGACTATATGTTCAGTGGCTTGTCTCTGATGAACAGACATCCTTATCTTCCAACACTCCAAGCCTTTAGACAAAGCTTCATTTCCTTAACCCATTCCCAATCCTTTGCAGGGGCAGGGGGTGAGCAGTGTCGTGTGCACCCCCACAGTTTAAACCCACATGTAACGTGGAATCCCCTGCTTTGAGATGTCCTGCCTTTTCAGGCCAAACCAACACAAGCCTTCCCTATATCGATTTATCACTTTACACAGAATTCCCATGTCCCTCAAATGTAGAAAACCAATCTGTAACCCAGCCATGGGGAGACCACTTGCTCAAGGCTTCTCGGGCTTTGCTCTCTGGGCCATAGTCAGGGATATTCATTTTACAGAGTTTGGGTTCTTTTCCATGGACAGACATGCCTATATGTATTCTGAATTCATTTATTGTGTCCTAAAATCGTTGAACAAGAACAATTGAAGAAGTTATTTAGCAGTTTCTGTGGACCAAAAACTGTTCCTTCCTCCCTTCCTCCATTCGGCAGCAAGAGAAACTGCGCTCCATGCTTTTTTTTGAATCCTTAATTTTTATCTTTTCCATTTTCCACAAGAGGTGTGTATTTAAACACCCAGATGCTAATCTTGAAGGAGAAAATATCTAGGATTCATTTTTTTTCCCCTTTGGCCTTTGAAAGTCATTCAGACCCATCCTATGGAAGGACAGATTTGCCCTCTGTGGAACAGCTCCATAGAAAAACTTATGAAATCATCCTTGGGTTTTTCAGTGATACATTTAAAAAGTTAAAATTCCCCAATCATAGAAGGTACTGAAGAATTATGTTGCTGTTACTGCTGCTGTAGTAGTAACCGGGAGAGCGGAATAAAATCCCAAGACATAAAGATCAGAGCTGGCCCAGAGAGCCACTGGTGAAGGGAGGGAGTCATTCCACAGGACCAGTATTCCACCCATCCCATCCATATAAGATGTTGATGAGAATGCCCACGTACCATTGTCCCTTTTGTCTAGTGGTTGGGGGGGGGCAGGGAGGAAGCCAATTAATTTTTTTTAATAAAGAGACATACACATAAGCTGAACGCTGGAGACTTCACCCATCGACCGTGGAAGTAACATAGGCAGGCAGCGCTCATTCTCAGCACAGATGTTTTTTTAAAAAATCAAAGAACGAACGAAAAAAAACACTTAAAAAGGTCATACCCTATCCATTTGTAGTTCCTAAGTGATGACTGGGTACTCACACACACACGTGAGGCCTCCTCCCTCCAACTTTGTTAGGATATCAGCACATCACCCCTATGACGTGCAAAAAGAAAAAAGGAAAAAAATATTTCAAAAAAGAAAAAGAAAAAAAGGAAAGAAGAAGAAATGAAAAAAATTAAAAAGTAAAAAAAAAAAGTGATACCACTGATCTTGTAGTAAGAGCAAGC
This sequence comes from Daubentonia madagascariensis, assembly GCA_023783475.1. Classification (NCBI taxonomy): domain Eukaryota; kingdom Metazoa; phylum Chordata; class Mammalia; order Primates; family Daubentoniidae; genus Daubentonia; species Daubentonia madagascariensis. The sequence continues at coordinate 92,332 of JAKFHU010002269.1, read as the reverse complement.
AAGTGAACAAAGCATAGAAACAAACTGGGAGCAGAAGAGGCTGGAACGTTTGCCCCTTGCCAAGGAGGAATACTGACCTGTGGGTAAAAACTAGTGTCTTGTGTCCACCACAACCAAGTCCACTCCCAGACATGTACATGGCCCCATGTGCTACTGACATCTGGTCAAATCCATCATACTAGTGAAGCTATGGTCTTCCACAGACATCTGGTCGACCCATGGGCCATAGTGTCCCTTGCCAAATCCCACTCTGCCACGCAGGGGGGGATAACTGGCTGACCAGGTCAACCTCAGCATTCTCAAGAAGTCCATTGCCTGTGTCCGCCACACACAAAAGCCTTCTGGTCGACCCGACAGTTTCAGCTTTATCCCATATCTTGAACGGAAAGGATGAGGATGTATGATGTATGATGGCATCAGGACCTGTCCAACTGCCCTTCAGACACTGTAGGGCCAACCACGTGTGACACACAAAGGCAACTTCCAGCAGGACAGACCCTGGTAGACATGGAAAGGTCAGCATAAAAAGCCTGCCATCTCCCCTTCTTGAAGGGGGTGTCACTGCCCCCTCACGCACCACCAGGGCCCACACATAAGGGGGTAGAACAGAAGAGGGGACACTGTCAAAGGTCTACACCATGAGGAAAACCCCTAACAACCACAAACACCACAAACCCAGGGGAGGCCACAGGCAACCCCCCAGGGAGAATTGATCACAAGCCACACTCATGCATAATCCCTCAAAATCAGTAAACTGGGGCCACACATGCATTGAAAATGTCAATGGATCAAATGTGTCCTGTAAAAATCAGCTTAAACCTCCTGGAATCACCAACCACCAAGCTGTGTGATACACCACACTAAGGGCCCCCCAGGGAGGGAGGCCCCAGTGGCATGACATGTCCCCACAGAGAGGGTTGCCTCAGGCCAGCCAGATCAGACAACAGCAGGAGCAGACTCCAAAAACTTCAGAAGTTTTCAACCTGGGGTACACAGCATGCATGCACAGACATCCTAATAGGCACCCATGAGTTCAGGCACTGCAGCCTAGAGGTGGCATCTTGAGGGAGAAGGGCCAGGCAGACCCTCCCAGCCCCTCACAACAACAGGGCCCACCGCCTCCAACCCACTACAGCAAAGTCCACCACCAAACAGCTGGCTGGATCCATCTATGGCCAAAATTCACTAGGGACATCATCAGCCAGGCAGGCAATGTAGTAAGCTGGATCTGGCTCCAACCAGTGGCCCACGGACATATAGTCAATTCCAGGGCTCTGTGGCCAAGTGTGCCACAGATATCTGCTAGAACAGCAGGTACTGCGGTGACTGAGCCCTAGGCCAACAAAGTGGTCGACACGGGGGAGGCACGTGAGCTCAGGCTTTCATTCTCAGCACGGGTGTCTTTAAAAAAACAAACTAGCAAAACGTCTTACCTGGTAAGTGCATGGAAAGCCTGTATCTGCAGAACACTCCTCCAGGGAGCATGAAGGGCTGACAACATGCAGAGAGGTGGTGGGCTGGGGGTTCTAGTACCCGCCCAAAAAACAGACCTCCACAAGACCACTTATCACTGGAGGTTGCCTTACCGACACCATCAAGTCACCCCCAACAGAGCCTGGAGCAGAAGCACTCAGGGAGACCTGTGGGGTGTGAGAGGTCTCCTTTATGAGTAAACCACTAGTGGGCACTCAGCCCTCGCAGTCAGGGAGCCTTCCATCCCACTGCCTCGCCTCAAAGCAAGTGCTTCCCTCATCAGTGGACAGAAGGACACACCCTTCCTGGGGTGGCTGAGCACCTTTTCGCTGGTCCAGCCCAACGCGGGGCAGCAAAACACTCCACATGGAGGGAGAGCGCCTTTCTGCTTATTACCCGCCTAGACGCCCCCCTCCCCCTCGCCCCTACTTCTCTGGGGCACGCAAAGAATACTGTTCAGCAGCGACCAGCGGGAGCACTGGGAACCGGGACGACAACACCACCATTCGTCGTCGGGCGGCTCTAGGGTCACCACAAGGTCCAGCCAACACCTCAAAAACACTCAGGAAAAGCAAGGGGGCGAGTAATGCAGCGAAGAAAGACCCCACCACGCCATAGGGCAGGCGGTCTACGAGGTAACAACCACAATAAGCGAGCAGAGGATGCGCCCCCCCTCCCCCCGTGTGGGTCTGTTGGGTCCCCACAGCTCCCGCAGGCTGTTCGACCGGCCCGGCCCAGACAGCCCCGTAAGGTACTTGGCGAGGAACAGAAGGAAGGGCATAGACCACTTTCCCTGCCACACGTCCAGGCCCAAGCTCTGACTCAGAGATCTATGGCCGACGTCTTGAGAAAGCCGGATCGTCCTGCCGAAGGCCGTCGGCGGCCTGGAACCCGGCTGCGCTCATATCGGTGACCCTACCCTCCTTTGCCTCCCTCACCGGAGCTTCAGCGGACAAGAGCCGTCTATAAAAGTGGCCGCCAGATGGCGCCCGACCACAACCGGCACCAGTCTCCAAAGGGCTCCTCGAAGGCACGGGTCAGACCTCTGAGTACCGTCGTTTCAGGGTCCAGAAGGTCCCTCCAAGGCATCAGACATGGTCCAGAAGTCGGTGCACAGATGTCCCAGTGATAGGACCCTTCGGTTCCGAGACCCCCAGTAGGAAGGAGTGTCCCCCTGCTGCCCAGTCATGCTCAGGGGGACTGTGTGTTGGACATGTGCCTTAGAGCTCCTGGGAGCTGGCCGTCTGTGGCCTGTGTCCACTCCCCGAGAGCACGTGGACCGGCCATGGTGCTCGGTGTCACTGGACCAAGGGAGGGGCAGGTGATAGGCCTCTGCCTACGAGCCTCCGTTTTAGGTGGTCCAGGTTGACACCTGGGGGCCTGGCCCAGCACAGGGACACAAAGCCCCCGGGCCCAGAGCACCCCTCCCCGCCACATCCTTAGCATCATCCTCCTTCATGCATGTGCACATACTCTCCACACAGCACCAGCTTCCAGGCATCACTGTGGGGCTCCTTTCCTTCCCCAGCCTGCACGGGCCACAGGCTCATGGACGGGCTCGTCAGCAGCGTCCCTGCTGTGACTGAGATATTTCACTGCTGGCCTTTCAAGGAGGGGCCCTAGTTGTCCTGCCAGGGCTGGGTGTCAGTGGCAGGAGGAGGTGTTGCTCAGTGACCACCAGAGCTCTGGCAGCCTTGTGTGTGGGGATGAGGCCCGGCTGGCTGTGACTTCTGGCCCCAGCACAGTTTTCTTCCCACTGAACAGCTGGCCTCGGGCCCAGGCCCCACTGCTCGGTGGCTCTTGAGTATGAGAGCCCGGCTCAGACAGTCTTCCAGTGGGGTGTGAGGTATCCCCTTTCACAGCCGAGAAAACAGGGGCCCAGTGTGGTTGGACTCACCCTGGGTCGCACACACGGGGCACACAGGCCAGAGGTGGCTTAGCCCCATGCACCTGGCTCAGCCTCCTGGTGGGTCTGGCATGGGTCTGTCTAGGAGCTGGCCCCTGAGTCTTGCAGTCTGATAACCTTTGTCATCCACAGGGCAGCTTGCTGGGGTGCATGTGGCCATGCTGGGCTGCAGGGCTGGCAGAGCACGAGCTGGTCCCCAAGCTTCTGGGAGGCAGCCTGACCCTGCTGGGTTTAGAGCAGGAGCCAGGTGGCCACAGGGGCCAGGGCTGGGGTGGGCAGTGCTGGGCTGTCTGTTGCCTCTGCCGATAGGCCTTGGTTACTGCCCTCCTCTCCCTGTGCATCTGTTTTGGTTGTGCTGTGCAGGAGGCGCCTCTTACACAAGACTGGTGTCTGCAGGGCAGGTGAACTACTGCCCCGTCCTCACCCTCCTGCCTTAGCAGCAGCCCCCTGTCTGTCCCCCAGGCCTGCTGGCAGGGCAGGACCCCGATGGTAAACCCCATGGGTGGGTTCAGGGGCTCTAGGGTCTGCCCGTGGCCAAGAGAAGGAAGCTGGCAGGCACATCCCTTGTGCTGGAAATTTCAGAAGCTCTGGCACTCAGTCCCGTAGTGATGCCAGGCCTCTGCTGTCCACTCTCGTGTCTGAGCTGTCCCAAGGTGCCTGGGTATGGGGTGGCTGAGCCATGTCTTTTCCTGGGGATGCTAAATATGCATCCCTGGCTCTCCTCACCCACGGGTCTGGGGGTTTCTGCGCTGCCACCTGCTGACCCCTGGTCTCCATTCTTTCAGTGAGGAAGAATGGCCCCAGTTTCAGGAGCTTCTGGCCAGCCCAGCCTACAGAGCCAGCCCTCTGCTGGCCATTGGGCAGAAGCTGGCCCACCAGATGCAGCTGGAAGGTGGCAGTGAGCTCTGAACAGACAGGCTGGCTGGTGTGCTGTGACTCCTCAGGGCGCACCGCAGGCAGAGGTGCCCAGAGAGCAGCTGGCCCCTCCAGGACCAGGGCTCTGGCCTGGCAGACGTCCCCCCAGGTCTTTGTGGCAAGGAGATGGGTGAGGACCAATAAAGTGCTCTATGAACCTTTCTCTGTGCCCTGTTGCTCAGGCTGGGCCAGGCTGTGGGCCCCAAGCCCTTTGCAGAGTGATACGTTGGGTCTGTACGGCTGCACTTGCACTGTGAGGGAAAAATGGAAATTCACTAAAAACCTTCTACCCTGAAACAGACAAGCTATAGCCCTATGTATGTTAATTGCTTAATCTGCTTCTGTAAGACTGCTTGTCGCCACACCCACAGGAATGTTTGTGAAACTGATGTTATAAAGAAAGAAACTGAAATTGACTAATGCCTGTATCTCACGCTCCTGTAAACAGCTCCCCCTTGCAGCAGCTACCTTGTAAATTATAGTAAATTCCTTACGTGTACACTTTCTGGTATAAGTAGCTCTGTACCACCTCCTTGCTCTTGAAGTATAGAAGACAAGTCCCCCTGACCGGGGGGGGGGGGGGCGGGGTGCACTCAGAATTTGGCAGAGGAGTCCCCTCTGAGCCCACCAGCGTTAATAAACCTGATCCCTCTGCATCCTTGTGTACCTCTCGGTGTTTCTCTTGACAGCGTGACTCCAGTTTTGCCGTTACAGCATGACACCTGGAGCCTGTCCAGGCCTTGCCTCTGTCACCGGCGCCGGCACCCTCTGAGACCACAGTGCAGCTTCCCAGGGTTGTTTGGTGAAGGAATCTGTCCAAGTGCAGGTTACTGACCCAGAGAGAGGCACAGGGCCTGCTGCGCTGGGCTCTTCTGCAATCTGCCATCATTTGCTCTCAAGGAGAGTTTCTGCTGTGGCCCGGTGGGACCCATTGTCCTGAAAGGAGCACTTGGGCCTGCGAGGGCTGCCTGGGGCCCTCCCACCTTGGGGTCTGCCTCCCAGCCCCCATGCTGCCCTGGGTCCCCCAGGGTGCTGATAGAGCTCACCAGGCCCCGCCTGGTCCCCCACCCCATTGTCCACACACCCTTTGCTTGGCCTTGCCCCTGCACATGCCATTCCTGCGGATCCACCCTGGTGCCCCCACCCCTCCCCGTCCCATGCCCTAGGGCCTGCAGAGCTGGGGTCCTCCCGTGGGCCTGGCTGGGAGCCTTGGCCGACCCAGAAGCAGACAGATTCACATTTGTTCTTAGAAGCCACTTGGATGTAGGGGTTGATTGGTGGACTGCAGACACATCAACTGATAAAGCCTCACTTTATGATGTGGAAAGTGAGGGGCTGGTGCGTCCCCAGACCCCTGAGGCCTGGCTGGGCTCTCAGCTCTTTCCCCAGGCTTCCCCCAGAGCCACATGGCTCACAGCTCCCCTGTGGCAGTACTCACGGTCTCCTGTCCAGAAACTGAAGCCTTCCCTTTGGGGTCCTACCTGGGAGGATGGGCCCTGCCAAGGTGACTGTGGAGTTGCATGGTGCAGGCAGTACTGCAGGGGTCTGGGTGGGCCTCGTCAGAGGAGACAGTTAAGCAGAGACTGAAGAGAGCAGAGGTGGAGGCCGCAGGCGTCCCGTCCACTGAGCTGGACTCAGACTGTCCCAAGGAGGTAGCTGAGAACCTCAGATGTGGGGGCATGTCCAGAGGAGCTCACACACCACTCAAGTTAAACTTGGGTATTAGCTGAGTGCTGCTGTGAGGGAAAAATAAAAATTCACTGAAACCTTTTACCCTGAAACGAGAAGCTATAGCCCTGTTTATGTTAATTGCTCATCTGCTTCTGTAAGACTGCTTGTCACCTTGTGAAACTGACTAATGGCTGCAGCTCATGCTCCTGTAAACAGCTGTCCCTTGCAGCAGCTACCTTGTACATTACAGTAACTTCCTTGTGTGTACACTTCCTGGTATAAGCCGCTCTGTACCTCCCCCCTTGCTCTTGAAGTATAAAAGACAAGTTCCCCTGACCAGGGGTGCTCAGAATTTTGCGGAGGAGTCCCCTCTGAGCCTGCCGGCATTAATAAACCTGATCCCTCTGCATCCTCTTGTACCTCTCAGTGTTCCTCTTGGCAATGTGACTCCGGTTTTGCTGTTACATTTTTAGTTCCCTGACCAGGAAACCCGACTGAATTGGCCCTTTGTTGCCACCAGTGTCCGACGGGGCACTGGCCGACTGACCCTCCTGACCGCAGAAGTCAGACGCGCCAGGTCCAAGTTCGGATCAATCATCTTCGGTGCTCGGCAGGGCTCTGCCAGCCACTGACCTGGAACCTGGCTGGACACAGTGAAGATGCAGACAGCCAGCCAGGAATTGTCTGAAGACCTCAGACATGGTAAGGTCCTAGGACCCATCCTAGTCAGGCGCCTGTCTCTACAGATGGAAGAGGAGACTGATCACCTCCTTCAGGCAGAGGTTTCCCTGGGTGGGAATGTTTAACTTCTCTGGCTGTGTGCGTGTGTGTGGTGAGTGACTGTTAATGGTTCCACAGCTCTGGCTATGGGATCTGACTGAGTCCTAATCTGCAGTTCCATGACAACGATGTATGGCATAACAGTGACTCGCTTTCCTGAAAGGGGGGGCAATCTGGTCCAGGACTTATATGGGCGCACCTTAGCCAAGTCGTGTCCTAAGTCCCCACGAGGTGAGTGGCCAGATGGATGCCTGAAAGTTTACCCCATCCCTTGTGCAGCACCATACAATCTCACACAATGGGAGGGTCTGAGTCCAAGCCAACAGTGTTAGGATGTATACTAAAGAATTTTACAAAGGGTTTCTCAGGTGACTATGGGGTGCATATGACTCCAAGTCACCTGTGCACCTTATGTGAGGTACAGTGGCCATCTTTTGAAGTAGGTTGGCCAGACACAGGTACCTTAGATGTCCAACTAGTCAAAGCAGTCTGGAATGTTATTACAGGGACCCCAGGCCATACAGACCAGTTCCCCTACATTGATTCTTGGCTTGAGGTAGCCAAGACCTTGCCCCCATGGGTCCGGTTCTGTCCAGGAAAGGGAAAGAGTAGGATTCTTCTGGCCCGCAAGCCCAAGAAACCGGAACCCAAGGAGTCACCAGCCCCTATCCACCAAGAGCCACAGGAGGAAGAACTGCTGCTGCCGCAACCCTATAATCCAGCCATCCCGAGTTCCAATCCACCGGTTCCTGACATGCCACCCTCATCTGCCTCGCCACCCCAGCAATCCCCGGGACCTGGCCCAGGGACCTCCGTGGCTCACCCTCTCCGCTCAGCACAGGCCCAGGAACTGGCCCTACTGATGCCCATCCGTGAGGTCCGAGGCCAGCCCTGCAGTGCAGAAGATGGCACCATTCATCCTGGGCAGCCAGTCCTGTATTATCACACACCCTTCAACCCTGAAGCTCCGGAGAACCAACACATGGTGAATGCAGCCTTTGTAGGGCAAGCTTACCCTGATATGCAGTGGAAATTGGAGAAGCTCAAAGGCTTTACGGGTATGAACATTTCCCAATTGATGCAAGTGGCACAGAAGGTATATAGGAACCGGGACCGGGTCGCTCAGCAGGAAGGAGAACGGAAAATGAAGCAGAAGGCAGCACTCCTGGCGGCAGCACTAGGGAACCCTGCTCCACCCCCGTGACCCAAAAATCACCCCAACAGAGGCCGACGGGGGCGAAGGCTTTTGCGACCAGACCAATGTGCATACTGTAAGGGGACCAGGCATTGGAAAAATGAATGCCCAAATTGAAAGCCAGGCAGCAGGAAAAGGAATCCACCCCAGAGATACCAGCAACAGCCTGAAACTCAGGACCTTATAAGCCTAGCTGGGACCGGTACTGACTAAGCCTGACCGGGTTCCTTCGACCTTGGCCCCTGGGAACCTATGGTCATCATGGAAGTAGGGGGCCAACCAGCCCCCTACTTTTACGGTAGACACAGGAGCCAAGCATTCAGTGGTCACAACACTAGTAGCCCCCTTGACTCACCGGGAGACCACCATCATAGGGGTGACTGGGGACCAGCAAGCACGCCGCTTTTGCCAAGCACGGACCTGCCAGATGGGAAGCCACAAGGTGCAACATGAGTTCCTGTACATCCCAGATGGCCCCATTCCCCTGCTCGGGCGAGACCTCCTGCATAAACTGGGGGCCCAGATCACCTTCCATGAGGAAGGGTCAGCAAATCTCACACTGAAACCCACAAGGCCGCTCATACTAGCAGTCACCATCCTGCGGGAGGCTGAGTGGCAGCTGTTTGCGGAGGCAGAAGAAAATCAAGATCCACCTGACCTCCGGCAGGACTTTCCAACAGTATGGGCGGAAGACAACCCATACCAACACACGCCCCTAATAATAGACTTAAAGCCAGGGACCCAGCCCGTCAGAAAGTGACAGTATCCGATCCCAAAGGAGGCCCGGGAAGGAATCCAGAAACACCTGGATAGGCTCCAGAAAGAGGGCATATTGGTAGAATGCCAGTCCCCCGGAACACCCCACTGCTGCCGGTCAAGAAACCTGACGGGAGTTACCGCCCGGTCCAGGACTTGCGGCTTGTCAATGAGGTTGCGGTAACTCTCCACCCAGTAGTGCCTAACCTGTACAATTTTCTAAGCCTTCTTCCTGCGAACACCGCCTGGTTCACCTGTCTGGATTTAAAGGATGCCTTCTTCTGCTTGAAACTGGCCCCGCAAAGTCAGCCCCTCTTTGCCTTTGAGTGGGAAAAACCCCAAACTGGGAGGAAAATGCAACTCACCTGTACGCGATTGCCCCAAGGATTGAAGAACTCACCAACACTGTTCGGGGAAGCGCTGGCCTCAGATCTTGCAACTTACTCACAGGACCACTGCACTCTCCTCCAGTATGTAGAAGACTTACTCCTGGCAGCGCCCACTCAAGGATACTGTCTCTCAGGCACTCGAGCCCTACTCCAACTGCTCATAGATTCTGGGTACAAAGTGTCCTGGAAGAAGGCCCAAATTTGCAAACAATGCCTCAGATATGTGGGCTTCCACATATCCGCGGGCACCAAGCACTGGGCCATGAAAGAAAACATGCTACCTGCACAATACCACGACCTGAGGGTAAGAGACAACTCAGAGAATTCCTGGGAGCAGCAGGGTTCTGCTGGATCTGGATCCCAGGATTCTCGTTGATAGCCAAACCTTTGTATGAAGCCTTGCGGGGACATGAGGGGCAGTCAATCGAGTGGACAGACCAATGAGAAGAGGCATTCAAAGCCATAAAGGACCTGCTACAAAAGGCCTCTGCACTGGGACTGCCAGACCTGACCAAAGACTTTAATCTCTTTGTGCATGAAAGGCAACATGTTGCAGTGGGGGGTCCTAACTCAGACTGTGGGACCCTGGCAGAGACCTGTGGCCTATCTGTCTAAACAACTGGACCTGGTAGCCTCTGGATGGCCCCCCTGCCTACGAGCACTGGCAGCCACAGTCCTGCTGGTCAAAGAGGCAGATAAACCCACATGCGCCAAAAGCTCTCTGTACACGTACCACATGCAGTTCTCCACCTCCTTAATAGCGTGGGACATCGGTGGCTCTCTAACAGTAGGCTGGCTCAGTACCAGGGGTTGTTGTGTGAGAACCCCCAGGTTACTCTAGGAACTGTGAATGCTGTTACCCTCCTACCTGTTGAGCCAGGGCCACCGGATCATGAATGTACAGAGGTGATGGAAGAGGTCTGCATAAGTAGACCAAACCTGACAGACACACCTCTGATGGCCCTGGACCTGGAACTGTTCACGGATGGCAGCTGTTACGTTCAGAATAGGAAACAGTTCGCAGGTTATGCAGTTACCACAGCCAGTGAAGTCATCCTAGCAGGGCCTTTGCCTCACGGGTGGTCCACACACAAAGCTGAACTTTGGCCTTAATCCAAGCCCTCAGAATAGCTAAAGCCAAGAAAGTACATATCTACACTGATTCCAAATATGCTTTTACCACTATACTTGTTCACGGGGCCATTTACAAGGAAAGAGGACTGCTGACTGCAGTGGGTAAAGGGATGAAGAACCAGGAAGAAATTCTTCAGTTGTTAGAAGCTGTGTGGGAACTCAGAAAAGTAGCAGTCGTTCATTGCTGAGGACACCAGAAAGGAACAACTGCAATAGCTACAGGAAATCATCTGGCAGACCAAGCAGCTAAACAAGCAGCAACCCAGGAAAAAGAGACTAAGGGTGAGCTGTTAGTCTCTAGTAAAATCCTCCTAGCCCCAGAGTGGCCAGACAGGACGTGTTATACAATTGAAGAGGACCAGTGGGTGAGACAAGAGCAAGCTAGAAAGAGTGACAATGGGTGGTGGCATTTACAAGACAATAGGATCTTCATCCCAGGAAACATAGCCTATTTTGTTACCCAACACCATAACTTAGGCCATGTGGGGAAAACTGCACTCGCCCACCTCCTTGCCAAGGTCTAGTACATAGCCAAACTCCCAACTCTGGCTGCAACGGTGTGCGCCCGATGTGACACATGTGCCTGAAATAACGCCACAACACAGCTGAAGCCTGTACCCGGCGTTCAGTACTCAGGGGCCACACCCTTTGAAGATGTTGAAATAGACTTCACAGAAGTGAAGCCCTGTTGGGGATACAAGTATTTGTTAGTAATGATCTGCACTTACTCAGGGTGGGTAGAGGCTGTCCCCACCAGAACAGAGAATGCTCAGGAGGTAGTAAAGGCTCTCCTAAGAGAAATAATTCCTTGGTATGGCCTACCCCTCTCATTTGGAAGTGACAATGGACCTAGTTTCATAGCAGAAATAATTCAAACTATAGCCAAGACACATGGAATAAAATGGAAACTTCATGCTACGTACAGGCCACAAAGTTCAGTGAAAGTAAAACGTATAAACCGGACCCTTAAGAACACCCTAGCCAAGCTATGTCAGGAGACAAACCTACCATGGATAGACATGTTCAGCTTAGCACTTCTTAAGGCCAGATGCATATCAGGGCCAACAGGGTACTCTCCCTTCGAGATCTTATACGGGAGAACTCCCCCATCACCAGAGGCCTCAAAGGGGATGTTAGGCAGGTAGGAGAAATGAACTTACAAGGTCAGCTTATACAGCTATCAAAGATGCTACAACAGATTAGCCAGACAGTATTAGAACAGGCCCCCTTGGCTCTGGGGGCCCCAGTACACCCCCACAAACCAGGGGACTTAGTGTGGGTAAAAGATTGGAAGAAAACCCCCTTAGACCCCTCCTGGACAGGGTCCTTTACTGTAGTACTAGTCACACCCACTGCTGTCAAAGTTGCAGGAATCGCCCCATGGATTCATCGTACCCGAGCAAAGAGGGCAAGTCCGGAAAGCCAGCAGGACTTGTGCGTAGCACGGCTGGACCAGGACAACCTGTTCAAGCTGCACCTGCGTTGGAAATCTGCAGTGACACGGGACACAGGGAGTCTCCAGACTGCTGAGAATGAATGAGTCAGCCTGAGCCAGACATTAACATCAAACAGTTTGAACTCAGCCTTGTCAGGTTATTGACTCTGACCTTGGGTATAAGACTTGGGGCTGTGACACCAAAAGAGTGGACATGGATCCAGAGAGCAGGAATGGTCCTGCTCTACTGGGGCGTGGTGACCATACTGTACTGTTTGTTACTTATGTATTAATGATGTCAATTTGGGCCACTTGTGGGGTGGTGGACATTACCATAGGGCCCTGGGAGTTTCAAGTGAGGCACACTTGGGGAGATGAAGGAGTCATTAACTCCACCCAGTGGGATAGACAGTCCCCTTCAGTTATCATCCAATTTGATGTATGTGGGGCCATGAATCCTAATTCCAAAACTAACTGTGGAGGATTGAGTTGGGGGAGAGGGTATACTACCAACCACAAATATCTTTGCCTCAAATCTGATTTTAACCCAACCTATTAGTGGTGTCATGCCACTGCTGAATTTTACTGTGGCAACTGGCTATGTACCCATGGGTATACAGGTAACCCAGATAGTCCTTTAGGAAAACTGAGGACCCCTAATAACTGTGGATTGGGAACCTGCAACCCCACTACATACAAGATCAATAACCCCAACAAGTGGACAGACAGGATAGCTGGCGTCAGGGTGGACAGTAGAGACATAGATCCTGGAACAATCATAAAGTTGATAAAAATCTATAAGCCCCAAATAAAATATTACAAGCCATCAACACCCCCAGCTTCTGTCTGAGTATTAGGTGAGGATACCACCCGCCCACAAAAGTATAGATATCGATGGGAAGCTCCCTGGATCTGGCTAAAAGACTTGGTAAATGCCACACACCAGATCCTCAATCTTACGAACCAGCAGCTAGCTGCTGACTGCTGGCTGTGTGCCCCAGTGACCTCATGGACATATACTGCCACTGGGGTCAATGATTCCACCCCCATCAAACTTGCCAATACTATCCGGAAACCAACCTTGTCAGTCCTGAGGCCTATCCAAACCCTTGGAAAGGCCTCATGTGTCTTGGGAAAAGGCAACAGGCCAAATATAACCACTGATTTCCTGGACATAGCACAATTGGAAGATCAAGTGTATCAGCCTCCAAACAGTGCATATTTCTCATGTACAGATGGGGTATACAAGAGGCTGAATGGGTTAAGTTGTAGCCTATGTGCAATTGTAATCCTTATCCCAGACATAACTGTCACACCAGGAACAGATATTGCTTACCTCTCCCCTCCTGAGCCACGCTGGACCAAGTGAGTCCCGGTCCTGGTTCCAATATTGTCTACTATAGGTCTCCTGGGGGGGGGGTTGGCCACCGGGGGAGCTGCCCTAGGGCTAACGTCCCAACAGGTTAAACAACTAGCCTCACAAGTAGATATTGAGCTCAGCTCAGTAGAAAAGGCACTATCAACCCTGCAACAACAAGTAGACTCCCTAGCGGAGGTGGTACTCCAGAACCGGAGGGCCCTAGACATGTTATCAGCAAGCCAGGGAGAAACCTGCCTATACCTGAAAGAACAATGTTGCCAACCATTCTGGGATAGTGCAAGAAAATTTAAGCCAACTATGGGCTAGGATCCGGAACCAGATAAAAGAAAGAGAAAGCCAATCCCCATGGTGGAATCCGTTCCAGGATTGGACCTCCTGGATTATGCCCCTACTCAGGCCCCTACTAGGACTAATACTTTTACTAACCATAGCCCTGTGCATACTCAAATATTTGACCTCCCTAATATCTAGACAAATAGAGTAAAGTTACAGATGGTACTATGCCATCCATACCAACAGATATCACAATACGAAAACAATAACTACTCAGGTGAAGATTCAGTCTGAGTATTGAAAGGGGGGAATGTGAGGGAAAAACAAAAATTCACTAAAACCTTTTACCCTGAAATGAGAAGCTATAGCCCTGTTTATGTTAATTGCTCATCTGCTTCTGTAAGACTGCTTGTTGCCTTGTGAAACTGACTAATGCCTGCAGCTCATGCTCCTGTAAACAGCTGCCCCTTGCAGCAGCTACCTTGTACATTACAGTAACTTCCTTATGTGTACACTTCCTGGTATAAGCCGCTCTGTACCCCCCCCCTTGCTCTTGAAGTATAAAAGACAAGTTCCCCTGACCGGGGGTGCTCAGAATTTGGCAGAGGAGTCCCCTCTGAGCCTGCCGGTATTAATAAACCTGATCTCTCTGCATCCTCTTGTACCTCTCAGTGTTTCTCTGGGCAACGTGACTCCGGTTTTGCCGTTACACTGCTCTGTGCCAGCCACCGTGCAGAGAGAGAATCGGCCCATTTTGCCCCAAAACAAATCATGTGCATTGACAGATCCCCTGAAACAGTCTCTCTCTGAATGGATGATTGCAGGAACTTTTCTGTTTTTGTGTGTGTGCATTTCCTAATCTTTGTAGAATTAACAGGAATTCTTTGCTAATAATTTTAAGTAAAGAAGTTCTATAGTTCAGTGTTTTTCATGCTTTTTAAACTCTGGCCCTGGGTTCATTTTTCTGATTTAAAGGGTAAAAAGAGAAGATAAAAGCCTCCTGGGGCTGGATGTGCCCTGGCGCCAGGCTGCAGTGCCCTGGAGGAACCCTGGCTAGGACGGTGCCCTCCCTCAGACCCAACCTGGCAGGTCCTTGTTGCCAGCACACGTGCTCAGTGCCAATGGGGTGGGGGGTCTGAGGGCACAGCAGGAGGATCAAGGGTGGCAGGGCTGGAATCCCCAGTGGTGGGGCCCCTGGGGGCTGGGAGTGGCTCCTTCTGGCTGGGAGGGCTGCAGGCCCTGGGGGCCTCCCTCAGTCCCTGCCCCCACCATCCCTTTCCCTGCCTGTGCTCAGGGTGCACCTGGCATGGCAGCTCCAAGGGAGGCTGTGGGAATGTCCCTCCCCAGCACCCAGAAATACTTCTCAGGACACACCAGAGCAGCTCCCTGGGCCCGCTCTTCCCCAGGAAAGCACCTGCGCCCCCTCACCTCCCCAGCCGCCAGCCCCTCACTGGGGGAGCAGTCCCATGAGCCTGGGAGCTGCACATGCCAGTCTCTGGCTGCCATGCTGATGCTTGGGCAGCCAGGAACTGTTTCCCACAGGTCAGGCCCAGGCTCACTCCTCTTGGTTGGACTCGTGGAATAAGCAGTTTTCCAGGGCTGGAGCAACAAGTTACCACAAACTGGGTGGTTTAAAACAACCAATTTATTCTCTTGCATTCTCCGAGAGGTTAGGAGTCTGAGATCAAGGGTCACAGGGCCGCACTCTCTGAAGGCTGTAGGGGAGGGTCCTTTGCCGCTTCTGGCTTCAGGCTGCCGGCAACCCTTGGTGTCATTGGTTTATGTCCACATCAAGCTCATCTCTGCCCCTGCCGCTGTGTGGGCTCTGAGGAGGGCACCAGTCACATTGGGTCAGGGCCCACCCTGCTCTGGTGTGACCTCATCTTAAGTGATCATATCTACAAAGGCTCCGTTTCCAAATATGGTCATGTTCTGAGGTTCTGGGTTTTTGGAGATGTTGGTCTGGGAGGTGATCTTGGGCATTGGGATTTTTAGAATCTCCCCCTCCCTGTACCTCCACCCCCTTGGCACTGAGCACCACCAGCGGAGTGGGTGTGGTCTGGGCAGGGCCTGCACCAGGCTGCCCCTTGCCGCCCCCCGGCACCTGCCTCATGCCCTGTCACCGTTTGCTGACCGAAGGTGAAACTGGAAATTGTGAGCTGTGTCTTGAACAGAGGGAGGTCTGTGGCCGGGCAGCAGTGGCTGGGGCATGGTTGGGTGGGGGACAAGGGCAAAGACGCGGCTTCCAGGCTGGTGAGTCAGCCCCAGGCAAGTGCACCTGTTGGGGTTCTGTGCCGCTTGAAAGCCAGGTCTTGTAAAAACATCAGGGGTGTTGCTTCTGGAATATTCCTTGTACAGTGATAACACTGGTGATGGCAGCCTTGGTCATCACCCCAAAATTTTGGCAGGTGCTGGCCATCACACCCAGGTCTTGTCTGCACATGGTCCTGGACACCCAGCGGCTGATGCAAGGATGGCCCCTCCAGCCGCCTGGGTTCTCGTCCTGGACACAAGGCTTTCCTGGGTGCTGCTGTCAGATGTGCTCCCAGGACATCGGGAACGCCGGTGGCAGGCAGAGATAGGAAGCTGGACTTCCCGCCTTCCACTTTGAACTTGACTCCTGGGGTATCTGGTCCCCTGGCCCTTGCTGAGACCCTGGGGGCTGCATGAAAAGCTGCCTTCTTTTAAAGTCAGAGACCCAATTAAACTGTATTTTTCCTCCAAAGGTGTTAGAGAAATAAAGGTCAAAATGATAATTATACACCTATTTCTGATGTTGGATTGTGTTTGTCTTCCTTAAAGGAATCTTAATTTCAGGATGTTGAGAGGAGATTACTCAGAGAAAATCAGTGATTACTTGTGTTTCCAAATATTTCTTCCTGGCACACAGACACAGAGGCCCCTGGGACATGGGAGTCTCTGGGTGGCCTGACAGGCATGGAGCCGTGTCCTTCCTGTCACTCTGGCCCATGCCACCAGAGAGAGAAGGTCCCAGAGCCCTGTGAGGTGGAGCCCTGGCATTGGGGCCAACCCTCCTCCGCAGGTAGGGAGACTGGTCTGAGAGGGAAGAGCCCCCTGCCCCGCCTGGCCAGGCCCTGGGCGCTGAGCTGCCTCCTGCCATGGCCCTGAGCACTTGCTGGACCTCCAGTCCCTCTTGTGTAAGCGCAAGGTGGGTTGGGCCAGGGGTCACTCTCACAGTGCCCTGCAGGGACAGCGCCCCCAGGCATCATGGGGCACGAGGCAGGGCTGGCTCCTCGGCAAGGTCAGAAACAGGATGACCCATTCTCGGTGTCAGTCCCTCTGGTCTTCCCAGTCTGGGATGGGATTCACACATGCACACACACTACGCCCCACACTCACACACCACACACTCACGTACTCACACCACACACACCACACACACTCGTAACCGGCTCCATAAACAAGAAAATGTTTTCTCGACGGTGTTTTTAGTTCCGTCACATTTCAAATGAGTTTTCAGTGTTCACACGGTGGCTGGGGCTGGCTGCTCTAAGTGACCTTGACATTGAATTTTATCTCATTCCTGGCAGCTTAGCAGCTACAACCTCAAAATAGGCAGAAAATAGACAGACAGCTCTCAGTGGGATTTGTTGACTAGAACTTTAACTTTCTGTTGCACTGATGCATTGTCTTTTGAGTTTCTTTCCCAGGGACGGCGGAACTTCCTACAAAGCCTCACACCACCTGTTTGCTGGAGAAGACAAGATAAGCGACGCCCCATCACCATCGTGCCAAAGACCCGCTGAGCCTGCGCACGAGGTGGAAAGACAGCCAATATGAACCCCCAGCTCATTATGACACTAAAATGCCCACCCTGGGAGGGACTTGCCTGCCATTTTTTGATCACGGGACGTAGCTACTAGCATGATTTCTCACTGCACTTGCGTGCCCTGCACTTGACCCCAATCACACAATCATGCTCACTCCCCTGGTGCATTATTCATTTCGCCTGCAGAAGAAGTCCTGACCCTGCTGGTTGGGAAGGCGGATTTGAGACCATTCATTCCTCCTTCCCAGCAGACACGTCCACTGCAGTACGTGCTCCCCTCCTGGACAGGCCCTCGCCCCAGTGAGTGGCTCTGTGTGTGGGGAGCAACAGTGAACCCCCGTGTGAGTCAACACACTCCCTCACTCACATAAACTCACACCACACACACCCTCACACCTCACACACCCTCACACACACACCCTCACTCCACACACACACACACCCCCCTCACACACAGCACACACACCACACACCCCACACACTCTCACTCCACACACTCACACTCCGGCCGTCTTTCTTCCAGCTCCCGTTCCAGGAGGAGTAGCTGCCCCGCCAGGACCGCGGCCTCCCCCAGCCCGCCCCGCCCGGTGGCAGGGCCGCGTCCTCAGCTCCCTGGCCAGGGCCTGCCTCAGGGGCCTGCGCAGTGATGTCCGCTCACCTCATTGGTCAGGGCGGGTTACGCGCCCTCCCAGGATTCGAGGGAGGCTGGGCAGGCAGGGAGTGCCTCGCCGAGGGCAGTAAGGCTCCATCCGCCGGTGTCACCCTGCCCCCGTCCCAGGCTGGGGCATTCTCAGGTCCCAGCCCCCGGTCTCGTGGTCTTGCCCTGGGCCACAGGCGACCGGGCTGGGGCAGCCGACCACCGTGTGACACAACTCTGCAGCTTCCCGAGGGAATGTGGAGCCAACGTCCTGAGGGAAGCCGGTTCCCGATGCTGTGATGGGCTGCGACGCCGGTGTGCAGACGTGCCAGTCCGCAGCCCGGGAGGTGGGAGGGGGGCATAGGCCGGCGAAGACGGGCGCGCAGGCCCGCGAGGCCCCCGAGAGGGATTCCAGCCACAGTTCCCGGCCCCGCTGCCTCCCACTCCTCTCCTGAGGGGCTGGTTCTGAGCAGACCGGACACCCTGTTCCCTCCCTGCAGCTGCGGCTGCGCGTCCATGAGGAACCGGTCCCGGAGCCCACTACTGGGAGAGAAGATGCGTCCTTGGTCAGGGACTCCTGAGACAGGACGGGAAGGAAGCAGCAGCCACGTCAGGTGGATGAAGAACCCAAGGTCCACGCAGGGCGGGGAACCTGCGGCCTCTGATTTTAAGATTCTTCTTTTTTAAGCACCAAAGGAGGTGAGAAAAGCTTCATCCTTCTCTGCTGCACCCCTCTTAATAAAGGGATTTGTTTTGCAAAATTTGGATTCAGTTAAAAGGCTGCACTTAAGGACCTAGAAGGCCACATGTGGCTCCAAGGCCGCGGGTTCCCCACCACTGGTGGGCGCCCGGGAGGCGCGGCAGCTCTGGGTGGGCCGGGTGGTCAGTGCCCTCTGGCACCTGGAGCGCGTCCTCTCCCCAAGCCCTCTCGGGGCCAGGCTCCCGCTGCCAGGGTGTCTGCCAGCTGCCACCAACCACCAGCCCCGCCTCCACGCCTCGTGGCCCTGCAGAACTGGCCAGCACTTGCTTCATAACTGCTGAGCACGGGGAAGCTGGCAGGAAGCGGCAACGGGAGCTGCAGCCATTGGCGGGCCTGCGCTGGGAGTGGTGGCATGAGGGCTGCCCCCTGGAAGTGTGTCCCTTGTGTCCCAGGCCGAAGGTCACAAGTCCAAAGGCAAGATGCTCCAGTGACAGGAAAGTGGCTTGTACATCTGGCCAAGGGCTGGCAGGGCAGGGGGCTGGTGTCCCCCAGACCCGGAGCTAGGCACGGGCCCCACATCCCTGCCTGGACCTGGAGGCAGGCAGAATCCCCTGTCACCCAGAGGAACGCAAGGTCCAGGGGGTTGGGGCAGGCAACAGGGTGCAGGGCTGACCACCCATCGAGCCTCCGTAGATTGGTGTGGTGGGAGCGTTCAAAGAGGTGCCTGTCCCATGGGGCCGGGACAGTGCCAGCTGTTACTACAGAGACAAGGACACATGCCCTGGTGAGGCAGAAGACATTTGGCCGCCTGCACCCCAGTAATTCCCCCAGGAGGTGCCTCCACCACCCCTGGTAGTGGAGCGGATGGCTCAGGACATCCCCGGCCTCATGGGCACAGACACACAGTCGTCGTGAAAGCACCACGAAGGCCTGAACTCACAGGAGCCCTCACAGGAGCAGGGCTGGGACAGAGGCTGCGGGCCCACGTCTCTGTGCTGCTCTGATCGCTGCCTGGTGGAGGCCAGAACCCGGGGTCTGCCCTGGCCAGGCCGGCCCTGATGGGGCATTGTCCTTGGTCTGGCCTCTGACCCGGTGGGGGAGGCTTTGAGGTCATGCTCCCACTGCCGGCCCAGGTCCCCCCTGTGAACTGAGGGCACTGGAGTGGATGCCTGACCCCTCCCAGGCCCCTCAGCCCCTGGACCAGCCTAGAGCATCTGGCCCGGGGCCGGGGGCGGGGGGGCCCAGATGGTGGGCACGTGACCAAGCCCGGCCAATCAGAGTCTGCCCTGCACTGGGGGCACTGTGGTGCCGCCTCCTGGGCCACAGCTGGAGGAGGTGCAGTGGGCACCTGAGGGCTGGACCCAGGGCACCCCGCCACCTGGGCTCCCGAGTGCCCCGCAACTGAGCTGCTGCAGGCAGGCGGGTTTCTACACTGACAGTCCCAGCTCCTGCAGCTGCTGCCGAGTCCCAGCTGTAGATGCCTCAGGGATGCCCCAGCAGGTGCCAGGGGAGCGGCCGCCCTGGCCTCAGCCACTGAGCCCCCGGTGTTGGTGGCTCTGGGGGCAAAGGAGGGAAGAGGGGTTGAACTCAGCCGCCCTGGGCTGCACTTGTTTCTTGGCTACTTGTGGGCCCTGACGTTCTGCCAGTAGCCTGGCCCGACTGACCTTCAGGGCCTGTCTGAAAGTGGGGGTGAAGCTGCCACTTTGGGGGCTGACATGGGGAGGCATTTATGTGAGGACTCCTCGAAAACCCTAAATCTTTTCCATTGGTCACTGCTGGTAGTCAGGGTCGTCAGCCTCTGTGGCCCTGCATGAGGGGACAGTCTGGGCTCCAGGCCGATAGCAGTGTCACCCTCAGAGGACTTGGCACTGAACTGGCCCTGTCGGGTGGTCCAGGCCGTGGGAGTGTCCATCCACCTGGCCAGCCTCCTGTGCGTCTCCAAGGCCACCTCCCCTGAGAAGTCCTCCCAGCTGCCCCATGGTGGACCTGTCCATCCTTCTTGGGGCTGTGTGGATCCCTCCCGTCCCCCTTTCCAAGAGCCGGAGGTCATGACCCCGGCAGAAGAGAAGCTTGTAGAATAGACCTGACTCCCTCCCACCCTCCCTTCCTGTGGCCCTGCAGTTCTTGGGGCCTCAAGGGAGCACAGGCTTATTTACAGCAAGTTTGGCCCTTTGTCTTGAGGCTGGAATTAAGTCAGAGGAGCAGAGCACCTGGGGGCATGGGCCTGGTGGGGCATGGGGCCAGGCGCCCTGCCCAGACAAGCCCAGCACACCGCTAGATGCACAGGGGATGGATTCCCCAAAGCTCAGTAAATACAGTGTTTGGGGAAGGACTTGCATCTGCAGCAGCCCGCCTGTCTCCGAATCACCATTTATTACTGTCCAGAGACTCGGCCCTGAGAGGATGACCAGCCTGAGGTCCCCGTGGCTCCTCAGGGCCCCCTGGGGTGTGCAGGCCGAGCCAAGGCGGTGCCTGGTGTCCACAGCTCGGGGCCTCCTGGCTCACTGGCAGGTCCCTGACAAAGGCGTCTTCACCTGGAAATAGCACCTGCTCCTCACCCCGCATGCCATGCCCCCCACCCAACCCAGCCCCAGCTGGCCCCTAGGATAGCAATTAGGACCACAACCTTCTCCCAGCCTGAGGGGGCAGACCTTGCCCTGGGCCCTGAGCAGGCTGGTCTGACCCTGAACTTCCCCCTGGGGTGGGAGTCCAGGGTCTGTGGGGCCCCTGCTGCCCCTCCCTGCCCCTCCCTGCCCCTCCCTGCACAGGCCCTAGCTTTGGCCTGGCCCCTCGATGTCCCGTTGCCAGGCTGCTGTCCTGGTCCTGACATCCAGGAGGAGTCTGGTCATTGTGCCGGGACGACCACCCCTCTCTGGTCTCATGGGCTCCTGACGTGGGTCTCCCCTCGAACCCCCTAACAAGATAGGCCCCCACCCTTCCACCTGGATCTGGGGCCAATTGACAAGGTGTCTCCTTGTTAATGCTCGACCAAACCCGCTTCACGGCAACTCCACACCCTGGCAGGTCAGTGCTTGGTTACTGAAGTCAGCTCAGTGGGAGTGAGCGCCTGCCTGTGTGCCGCCCCATGATGTACACACAGTAGGCACTCAAGCACTGCTACCCGGGTACTGGTTCTCTGGCAACACAGTAAGGTGGGGATGAGTGTCCTTGTCACACCAAGGCGAGCGGGACAGCTTGGAAATGGACCAGTGCCCTCCAAGGCGACTCTGGAGACAAAAAGGGACCGCAACTGCCTGAGAGGAAGCTCAGAAAGGCCGGTCGGGGGGGCGCTGCACAGGGAAGCTTCCAGAATGTGCCAGAAATGCTCTCAGAGGAAAACTTATCATCTAAAGTGTTTTTATTATAAACAAGAGGGAATAAAAAATACATGAACTAGACATTCATTCCAGACTGAGGAAAAGAAACACAAGATAAAGTCCAAAGCCCCAGGAAGCAGGAGGGGCCTGTGAGTGAAGATGAAAACGTCTGGGTTTGCCTGGTACAAACGCAGTGCTGATAAAGCCTGGACTGGAAATCGTCCCTGGGAGCTGCTCATCGCCGCATCTGGGTGACCTGGAGTCTCGCTGACACGGAGCCGCTGCCATCCATAAGGTGACTCACTCCTGCTCTGCGAGGACGGGCAGAAGACCATGGGGCTGGGTGACCATGGTGTGCCCAGCCTGTCCTCTCTGTGCATGACCTCTCTGTGCAGAGCGGGACCCCTGCACAGCGGGATGGGGGCAGCCTCTGCCCCAGGGGGTGGGGGGTGTTAACTGAGTTAATAGTGCAGAGCACCATCAAGCAGGGGCTGAGGTTAGTACTACCTGTTAGTGTGGTGTGTCAGCACACTACCTCCGTGTTCTCTGTTAGTGCCATTTACTAGCATTAGATGTTATATACTACATTAGTGTTAGCTGTTATTGTGTCAGTGCACTACCTCCGTGTTTGCTGTTAGTGCCATTTACTAGCGTTAGCTGTTATATACTACATTAGTGTTAGCTGTTATAGAGCATTAGTGTTAGCTGCTGCTATCACACATCAGTGTTAGCTATCAGTAGGACATTTGTGTTACCAATTAGCATAGTAAATCAGTGTTAGCTGTTGGCATAGTATATTAGTGTTAGCTATTACTATAGTATACTACTGTTAGATGTTAGTGTAGTATACTAGTGTTAGCTATTGGTATAGTATATCAGTGTTAGCTATTAGTATAGGACATTACTGTTAGCTATTAGTGTAGTATATCAGTGTTAACTATTTGCACGCTATGTTAGCGTTAGCTATTACTATAGTATATTACTGTTAGCTATTAGGATAGGAAAATAGGGTTAGCTATTATTATAGTATATCAGTGTTAGCTATTACTATAGTATATTAGTGTCAGCTATTAGTGTAGTATATTACTGTTACCTATTAGTATAGGACATTAGTGTTAGCCAATAGTGTAGTATATCAGTGTAGCTATTGGCATAGTATATTAGTGTTAGCTATTACTATAGTACATTAGTGTTAGCCCTTTGTGTAGTATATTAGTGTTAGCTATAGGTTTAGTATATTAGTGTTGGCCATTAGGATAGTATTTTAGTGTTAGCTATTAGCATAGTATTTAAGTGTTAGCTATTACTATAGTATATTAGTGTTAGCTATTAGTGTAGTATATTAGTAATAGCTATTACCATACAATATTAGTTTTACCTATTGTTATAGTATATCAGTGTTAGCTGTTGCTGTAGTATATTAGTGTTACCTATTTGCATAGTGCATTGGTGTTAGGTAATATTATAGTATATTAGTGTTGGCTATTAGTGGACTATATTAGTGTCAGCCATTATTGTAGTATATTAGTCTTAGCTATTGGCACAGTATATTAGTGTTAGCTAATACTATAGTATATTAGTGTTAACTGTTAGTGTAGTATGTTAGTGTTAGCTAGTAGTATAGGACACTAGTGTTTTTTTTTTTTAATGGATAATTAGTATATCAGTGTCAGTCATTATTGTAGTATAGTAGTGTTAGCTACTGACGTAGTATATTAGTGTTAGCTGATGCTATAGTATATTAGTGTTAACTGTTAGCGTAGTATATTAGTGTTAGCTATTAGTATAGGACACTAGTGTTAGCTATTACTTTAGTTTATTAGTTTTAGCTATTAGTATGGTATATTATGTTAGTCATTACTACAGTATATTAGTGTTAGCTATTAGTATAGTATATTAGTGCCTCCCATTACCATAGTATACTAGTGTTATCTCTTAGAATATTATATTAGTGTTAGCCATTGGCATGGTATTAGTGTTAGTTATTAGAATAGTATATTAGAGTTAGCTCTTAGCATAGTATATTAATATTAGCTATTAGCATAGTACATTAGTGTTAGCTGTTACTATAGTATATTAGTGTTAGCTATTAGTGTATTATATCAGTGTTAGCTATTGGCATACTATATTAGTGGTAGCTATTATTGTAGTATATTACTGTTACATATTAGTGTAGTGTATTAGCTCTTGTCATAGTATATTAGTGTTAGCTATTACTATAGTAGATTAGTGTTAGTTATTTGTATAGTATATTAGTTTTAGCTATTACTTTAGTTTATTAGTTTTAGCTATTAGTGTAGCATATTAGTGTTAGCCATTACTATAGTATGTTAGTGTGAGCTATTAGTGTAGTATATTAGTGCCTACCATTACTATAGTATACTAGTGTTATCTCTTAGAATAGTATATTAGCATTAGCTATTGGCATAGTATATTAGTGGTAGCTATTATTATAGCATATTAGTGTTAGCTATTGGTGTAGTACATTCGTGTTACCTATGAATATAGGACATTAATATTAGCTATTAGTATACTATCTTAGTGTTAGAAAATGGCATAGTATATTAATATTAGCTATTACTATAGAACATTACTGTTAGCCATTAGAGTAGTATTTTAGTGTTAGCCATTAGCATAGTATATTAGTGTTAGCTATTAGCATAGTATATTAGTGTTAGGAATTGGCATAGTCTATTAGTCTTAGCTATTAGTATACCATATTAGTGTTAGCTATTAGCTAAGTATTTGAATGTTACTATTAGCCTTGTATATTAGTGTTAGCTGTTAGTGTAGTATATTAGTGACAGCTATTTGTATAGTGTATCAGTGTTAGCTATTAGTATAGTAATCACAGTTAGCTAATAGCGTAGTATATCAGTGTTAGCTATGAGCATAGTATATTAGTGTTAGCTATTACTATAGTATATTAATGTTAGATCTTTGTATAGTCTATTAGTGCTCACTATTGGTATAGTATATTAGTTATAGCTATTTGTGTAGTATATTAGTGCTAGCTGTTAGTGTAGTATATTAGTGTTGCCTATTAGTGTAGTATATTAGAGCATTAGTGTTAGTTACTGGTATCACACATCAGTGTTACCTATTAGTAGGATATATTTGTTAACAATTAGTATAGTAAATCAGTGTTAGCTTTGGAATAGTGTATTACTGTTAGCTATCACTATAGTATGTTAGTGTTAGCTATTAGTATAGTATATTAGTGTTAGTTATTACTATACTATATTAGTGTTAGCTGTTAGAGTAGTATATTAGTGTTACCTATTAGGATAGAATATTAGTTTTAGCTAATTCTATAGTATTTTAGTGTTAACTATTAGCATAGTATATTAGTGTTAGCTATAGTGTATTATATTCGTATTGTCTATTAGTGTAGTGTATTAGTTTTAGCTATTAGTGTAGTGTATTAGTTTAGCTATTAGTATAGTATGTTAGTGTTCCCTACTAGGACAAAAGTACCAGCTGTTAGTATAATGCATTAGCATTAGCCGTTGTTGTGGTACATTGGTATTAGCTCTTAGTATACTAGCATTAGCTATTCAAATGTCCCTTTGTATGTTGCATTATTACCTTTTTGTTGTTTTCTTTTGGAAGGTCTCATCAATGTTGTTCCTGGTCATATAACATTTTTTTGTTGTTATGATAGTTCATTGTATTTTTCTCTTGGAGGAATCCCAGGATAGCATATCCTAATTCTGTCTGTCTGGCTTCCCCGAGCCTGAGGCCCTGGCCAGCTGGTCCAGGGGGTCCTGGGGATCAGCAGGCCACCATGTGGGCCCACTTGCAGTGATGTTGGATAGTTGAGCTCATGCCTCTTTCCTTGTCCTGCCTTTTCTTTCCAGGACCTTCCTGACTGAGCTGCAGGGAGCCAAGCTCCCAGCACAGGCACGAGGGGTCTGGCACCCCGGCTGCCACAACAAAGGTTTAGGAAGACAACCTGGAGCCCCAGAGTCCCAGTGTCTGCATGGCCATGGCTGGGCTGGGCTGCACAGCTGAGGAACTGCATGGGGCCTGTGGGCCCGGAAGGTATCAAGTGCACCCACGTTCAGGGTGAGTCCAGGGACACCACCTCCTCGTTCTGTGAAGGAGAGTTGACCACAGTCTCCAATTGTCCAAGGCCTGGAGCATCCATGGGCCACACAACAGCCCTGAAAATAGGCCCCAAGTCCTGGGCTGCCCCCCAGAACTGACGGAAACATCACACCCCCCTCCTCCCACCCAAACTCCAAGAAATGGAACTTTTCAGCTAAAACCCAGGAGAAAATGGGCATCCGGGGGCTCTGGAGTGTTGTTGAGGTGACACCGCTGCTGAGGGGACCCTCTGGTCCCCACTGCCCAAGGTGAGCATGTGTCTATTGCCTCCCTGCTGGATCCTCTGTAGCCATCACCCTCGGCTGGCTCCAGGGGCCGTGAGCTGGACACAGCAGCTGCTGGGAGGGAAGGGAAAGTTGTTTAGAAAAAACCCAAACAAGCACCGTCATATATTAGAGGCAGCTATAAAACAAACTTAGCCTTGTGATGATGATATTGTGGTTTTTGTTTCCACTGTACACACCTAGAAGAATGTGTGTGTTATCCCAGCCCAGTGGTAAGTTACACGCCAGGAGCTCAAGAGCCAGGCTCTGTGGGCCTCAGTGCTGAAGGATGCTTCAGGGCCTCCGCTCAGCCCCGGGCTAGAAAAAGCATAAAGTGCAAGCGGATGCTATCCTCAGCTGTGTCCCCTCTGCCCCTCCCCCCACCCAGCTCGGTGGTTGCTAACAGGAGCAATTGGTACGGCAGAAGCCCTCGCGGACGCCAGGCCCTGGGCTGTGCTTTTCATATGTTATTCCATGTCATTCCTCCCCAACCCCACAAATTAGGTGCCATTGGCCCACTTGACAGGGGAGGGGGAGGGGGCGGAAGCCGGAGCCCAGGTCGGATCTGGCTGGGTGGGGAGCAACGACATCCTGCGGGGGCGCTCGCGCAGGGACCCGGGCAGGCACCCGGGGGAGCCGCCCCGACACCGCGCCCCGGAGGGGCCGCCGGGTCTGGGGTGGAGAGGCACAGAGAGGCTCACACACACACTGAGTGGAGCCCAAGGCCTGGAGCCCTGGAGTCACCCAGGTTGCGTGGCTGGGAAGGGCCGGTCCCAAACGCAGCCTGGCTGTCGATTCCAGCACAGGGCTAGTGGAGGGCACCAGGGCTCTTGCTCCCTGTGCCCCTGAGGCCCCCAAGTCCCCTGCACAGACATTGTTCCCACTTTGTGTCTCCTTCTGGACAGAGCAGGACCAGGGCCTCTCGACCCCAGGCGCCAGAGCTGAGCCTGGCACGGAGCTGCTGGCCTACCGCATGGCGGGGACTGCAGAGCCGGCCTCCAGGGTGTCCCCCGCCCTGCCACTGTGTTGGCGCTTTGATGAGCCCCGCCACTGGGCATTAGGGGGGCCTGGCGACCACAGCGCACGGCCGGCAGAGGAGGGAGGTGTTAAAAGACTGTGGCTCCAGCACGTGGGAGGAGACTCGGCAGCCTCGGGGGCCACACTCCAGGCCGAGGCTTCCCGCCAGCAGCTGCGTGGAGGAGCGAGAACCTCCAGCTAAGCCGCCCCAGAGATGGCGGGGCTGATACGTATTGACTGTTTTAAGCTGCTAAATTCTGGGTTGTTTGTCCAGAGGCCATAGATGTCTGATACGCGGTGGCTCTGCACACCCCGAGTGTGGGGTCTGCGTGGCCCCCAGGCCGGCGGTCATGCTTTGGGCAGCCAGAGCCCAGCAGGCCATCCCGACCCCGTGCACCATGTCTGTGTGCTGCGGGGCCAGCCCAGCTGCAGAGCGGGCCTCACCTCCGTGGACACGGGCCTCAGGCCCTGCACCTCTGGAGCCAGCCTTGGCCCTGCCAGAGCCCACTGCCCCTGAGGCTCAGGGCCCTCCCCCGCCGTGTCAGCCCTGCCAGGCCCTGCCCCACACGCTGGCGTGCAGGGCCCCTCCCCATCTCCCCAATCTGCTCCCAGCGTAATCCTCACACCTGGGCTCAGTCCGCAGCCTCCGTCCTGGCCACACCATCCTGAGAATACTGATGCCCCTCCCCTCACAACTGTCGTTTCCAGGGGAGATTTCTCCACGACCTTCTGTTGCTGCCCCCTCCCCTCAGGCCCGTCCTGGGTGTGCAGGTGCCAGCTGCTGGCCTGGGGGGAGGCTCTGCCCCTCCTAGACCGCTGTCAGCACCCCCCAACACCACCCTTCCCATCCCCTGCCTGCCTCATGATGCCCCAGGAGGACCCCAGGGCTGGGACACAGCTTCCTATCAAAAAAAAAAAAAGCCTTTTGAGACTTCAAGTGGGATTTTTTCAATGTACAGATCAATTTGGGGATAATTTATACCTTAAGAACATTGAGTCTTCCAGCCCATGACAATGGTATAAGTTTTCATTTTTAGATCCTCTTTAATTTTTCTTGTCTTATGTGTACAAGTCTTTCACGTTTTTTGCCAGATTTATCCCTGAGTGTTCATATTGTTGATGTTATTACAAGTTGTATTGCTCTTTGTCATTTTGGCTGTGGGTTGTCCGTAGCTAGTACTCTGTCCATGGCTGGTTTCTCTGCTAGTACAGAGAAATACAGTTGGTTTTTGTAGCCCGATCTTGATTCTGCAACCTTGCTGAACACACTCATTAGCTCTGGCAGGTTTTTGTTTTGTAGGTTCCATTACATTTTCTGCATAGATGAAATTGTCATCTGTAAATAAAGACAGTTTTATTCCTTTCTTTCCAATAATGATGCCTTTTGTTTTCTTTTTTCTCTCCTAACTGCCCTGGCAAGAGCCTCCCTCAGCAGCAACGCTGAAGGGAAGTGCTGGGAGTGGACATTCTCGCTTGTTCCTGACCCCAGATGAGGCACGGTTAAGTGTGATGCCAGCTGTGGGATTTCCAGAGAGGCCCTTTGCCAGGCTAAAGGAGCTCCCTCTGCTTCTGGTTTACTAAGAGTGTTTATCAGAATGGATGTTGGATTTTGTCAAATGCTTTTTCGGGGTGTATTAAGATAATCGTGTTGTTTTTCTTTCAGTTCATTAATAGGGCAAATTAGATTGATTGATTTTTAAATATTCCATCCTTAAGTCAATTCTCAAGACTTGGGAAAAATTGCACTTAGTTATGATGTATTATATTTTTAATATATTGTTGGGTTCAATTTGCTCAGAATTTTTCATCTATGGCCATGAGGGATATTTGTTCATATTTTCCTCTCTTATAATAGCTTTGTCTGATTTTTCTATCAGGATAATGCTGGCCTCATAGAATGACTTGGGGAAAATTCCCTCCTTTTCAATTTTCTGGAAGAGTTTATGTGGAATTGCATAGATCTTCCTCACATATTTGATAGAATTCTCCCATGATGCCATCTAAGCCTGGGGTTATTGTGTTCTAACCACAGAGGCAGTTTGCTGGTCAGTCCTCTGCTGCATGCACAGGGCCTGTGATCTCTCCAGGCTATCTGCGTGGGTGCAGCTGTCCTCTCGTGGCTGCCTCGGACTCCAGATCCTCAGCCTCCACACCTCAGGATCCCCCCCCCCGGCTCCACCTGTTTCCTCCCCCAGGGCTGTGACCGTGGAGGGCTCATCTCGTCTGTTTGCCGTTTTTGGGGACCATGGCTTCTTGTGGTCCAGGGCCTTGATAACCCTGGATTCATATGTCTTGTCTGTCATTTAGTTGTTTGGGGCAGGAAAGTAAATCCAGTCCCTGCCATGCCATTTTGTCTGGAAATAGAAGTCTATCAGCTTGTTTTTTTTTTTTTTAGCTAGAAAAGTAATAACATACCTGTTTATTGCAGGAGATCTGGAAAATACACAGATGCATGAAGAAAAAGAATCACTTATAGTCCCATTGGCAGGTAACATGGTCTGTGTTCTTCATGGCACAGTGTTTCCTAGTCCTGCTGTGCCCACCCCAGCAGAGCCAGGGTGTGCCAACACGGTCACCCTGGGCTGACCCAAGATGCAGGTGGCAATGTCCCTGCCCTGTCTCTCTGTGACTTGCGTTCCCTCTCGACTGCTTCCACCTCACAGACACAGCTCCCACGTCAGTGGTCACCTGGTCTTCTGTGTCAAATCTCCCTCTCAAAAGGACACTGGTGAGGCTTTCGGGCCACCTGGATGCCCTGGGCTGATCTCCCATCTCAAGGCTTTAACTCCATCATGCCGGCAAGAACCCAGACACAAGACCACGTCACGAGTCCAGGCATCAGGACATGGACATCTTTCAGCCTCCCACGGGTGAAAGCATAGAACCCAACATCAAAGTCGGACCAAAGAACTGTGGGAGTGATGGGGGAGTCTCTGCACCCCGAGGAGAGGACGGAAGAGGAGAGCTTCAGCAGCTCGTGGAGGGCTGGCTCTGGGGGAGCCCCGGGGGTGGAAGGCGGATGGGGCGGGGTGCCGGTGGGGGGGGCCTTGCAGAAGCAGCAGCCAGGCAGCGACTCTGGGCGTCCTCCCACTGCAGAGGGAGGGAGGCCCCGCTGAGGACCGAGGCGCCCGCGGGCTGTACAGACTGGTCCGTGAGGCACAGCTAAGCTCATGGCCAGGTTCTCCGAGCCCAGGAGATGCCAGCACCACGGAGGGGCAGCCCATTCCTGTGTGTCCACCTGGGGAAGCACAGTTGGCTGAGCCCAAGGCAGGCCCTCCCCTGGGAGGCCTCTGAGTTGAGGGGACCTGAACTCCTGTTCTGGGGGAAAGACGGGCGATGTGCAATTGGGGGGCGGGCAATGACAAGCAAAGCAGCACAGGGGAGGGGGACGGAGGCCTGGTTGGGGAAGGAACCACTTAGGGGCCTGGGAGGAGAATGTTCTGGATGGGAGGGCAGCAGGTGCGGAGCCCTGGTGGGTTCTGGATGCTGCCAGAGGCCAGGCTGAGGGGCTGAGGGAGGGGCAAGGGGCGGGGAGGCAGGGAAGGGCACATCTGTCCCCGGGCCTTGCAGGGAGTTTGGGTTGAACTCTGCAAAAGAGGCCCCTGGAAGGTTCTAGCAGGGAGGCAGAGCTGACCTGGTCTAACAGCAAGACCTACACAGCTGCGTGGAGAGCCACCAGCTCCCTCGCCTGTTCCAGTCTCCCGGTTTTCCAGTACTCCTCGTGAAAGTGATGGGCTGGTCTATGCCAGTCAGAGCGCAGCCTCGCCTGGCTTTGGGGGTACATTCAGGCTGGTGCAATCAGCATGAAGCCCCGCTGACACCTGGCAGCCTGAGATAGGGAGGGCAGCTTGGGGAGAGGGGAGGAAACGGCCAGCCCCAGATCGGCCGAGCATGAAGCCACCTCACGCCCCAACTGCCTGGCTCTGGGAGCTGGCAAATGCCCTGGTGGTGTGGCCGGTCTGAGAAGCGTCCTCTGTTGGTTGCCCCTGGAGCACCCTGGAGGCAGCAGGTGCATCGTAGAACCAGGATAAGTGCCAAGAGACAGGAGGAAAAGAACAGCAGGGGAAGGGACAGTGCGGGTGCCTGGGGAGTGGGGAGCGGAATCTGGGGGCTCCTCACCCCACAGCACCCATCCTCTACAGGCCCCCAGGGCTCCGAGAGCCCCTCACACCCACTGGGTGAGCCTTGAGGACCCCTCCGGGAGCCTCCAGACTTCGTGTCCTGTTTGTGGGGCCACAACCCATCCTGCTGTTGCCAAGTGACCCTGACCTTGATTTAGAGACTCGTGGGGAAGGACTCCAAATTTGGTGCAAGGTAGGTGCAGCTGGGAAGCCAGGCGCACTTAGGTGAGCCTCGAGGTAGTGATTGTGCAGAAGGTCAGACGCAGCAGAGCTCACACAGCGCGCCCATCCGTATGAAGTTCAAACAGCAGAGATGTCTGTGCAGACAGGTCAGAATCGCGGCCACAGGGCTGGGAGGGGCTGATCTATTTCTGGATCTGCTGTTTAAAGGGCATGTTCAGTTTGTGAACACTCCTCTGGTGTCCATTTGTGCTTTGCGAAGCTGGACTGGGAGCCACCACCTTACAGAAGCTACTGGAAGCAAAACACATCATCCCCTGTGAGGGTATCAGCAACTCTAGGGGGGCTGTCTCCCCCACAGCACAACAGGTGACTCATTGGTTTGAAAGCTCTAAGGCAAAATGAATCTCTTTCTTTGCCGTTTTTATTGGTAGTCTGCATAATCTCAGCCTGTCTTCTGGAAGTCAGCAAACACCTAGCTGTCTCCCTCCAAGAGGCCAGATGTTCAGGGAGTTGCCAAGCAGACGTGGCCTCATTTGCTCAGCAGCCCTCTGTGAACAGCCGACTCGGGCTCAGGCCCTGGCAGCTCCCAGTGGAAAAGCCTTTCCCCTAAGAATCCTGTAGCCCACAGAAGGCCAGCAGTGTGGATGGAGCAGCTGCAGGTAGGTGGCTGATGCCAGCGTATGCTCTCCAGCAAGTTAGATATTTCTACCCATTCGCTTGATGGATGTTTGAGCAGAGGAATTCAAAATTTAAATGTAAGGAGGAGGGGGGGAAGGTGGCTGACTAGTGGGGTTATCCCAGCTCACTGCTCCCAGAGAAGAAGGTGGAAAGCATGGAGGGCTGCCTGCATGCAGATCTCTAACCCAGGGGCTGCATTGTGAATTAGCAGAGAACCAGCGTGGGACATTCAGCGCAGGAGAAAATAAGGTGAAGGGGAGTTACACTTGGAAGGATCGGAGAGTGTGAGGCAATCAGTGGAAAACAGAGCGCAGGAGGGCTGCGCCCATGGCGTGGGTTTATCTGAACTGCGGAAAGACGCCCGCCACCCTCACAGACAACTTGCCTACACAGATAGGGACACACCTGGAGTTTGTGCAAAGCCGTTGCACTGGGCAAAAGGCTCTGTGGAGAGGAGATTACAGGAGGCAGCCTAAACTCTCCAGCACACTGAGTCACACCAGGATGGGGAGGGTCTAATCGGAGTTGCAAGTTCCTGTGGCCAAACGCTGGAACTTGGAGCATGGGGGAGTTGATGGAAGAATGGTGGGCTCTACCCTGAACAGCCGCCAGCTCCTGCTCCCACTGGCTCTGTGGTAGGCTGGGAAAGCCGCATTTTCTCCCCGCTCCACCAGGACCTAACAGGCGGATTACAGTCTACAGGCGGATTACAGATTTGGGCTGATTGCCCTCCGGCAGCTGCCATCTTTCATTTAGGCTGTTTGCTATTCAGCAGCTGCCATTTTTTATTTGGGCAGTCTGCTCTTCAGAGGCTGCCGCCTTTGGAACTCTTCACTAGGAGATCCTGTTTGGAGACTGGTTTCAGGCTCCACCCCATTCCCGGCCCAAGAGCTTGCACACTAGGGAGCAGCGGGCCCCACCTAAAGAAGCTGCCAGCAGATGCTCCTGCCGAATCAGTAAGAGGCTGGGAAAGCCGTGTTTTCTGTGCGGAGGACAGGCGCCTAAGAAGCAGTTAGCAATCTATTAATCTGGGCTGTCCGCCAGGTTGCCTCTGGCGGCCTCCGCCTTTAGACCTCTCCCATTGGAGATCCTGTTTGGAAATTCAGTGTCGGACCCCATCGCACTCTTGGCCCAGGGGCTTACACACCAAGGCACAACAGGCCCCACCTTGAGCAGCTGTGGGCAGCCACTCCCCTCAGGCTCTGTAAGAGGCCAGGAGAGCCACATTTTTCTGAGCCAACGACTAGTGCCTTAGAAGCAGAGAGCAATCTATTGATCCAGGCCATCTACCGGGTCACCTCCAATGGCTGCCATCCTCAGGCCACTTTGCCTGGAGGTCCTGTTTGGAAAAGCAGTTTCAAGCTCCACCCTACCCCTGACCCAAGGGCTCTCCTGCTGAGGTGCAGCAGGTTCCACCCTAAATGGCCCCCGGTGGCTGCTTCCAGGGGCTCTGTGGGGGACGAGGAGACCCACATTTTCTACTTGGATGACCAACATCTGCAGGACTCTGGTGCCTAAGAATCAGATTGTAATCTATTAATCTGGGCCATCTGTCCCATCACCCTTGTGGCTGCCACCTTCAGGCCACTCCACTTAGAGGTCTGGTTTGGACCTCTTGGTTTCAGGCTCCACCCCACTCCCAGCCCAAGGGCTCTTGAAATGGGGCACAGCTGGCAAGGCCCCCATGCTTCCTCGGGCCCTGGGCGGAGCAAGGAGAGCAAAGCCTTCTGAGTGGCAGACCTGCGTCTGTGGGTCTCTGGAGCCTAAGAGGTAGATTGAAGCCTACCCACCCAAGCCACCCTTCCAGGCCCTAGCCACCTCCTTCCTCCCAGGTCCTGAACCCGCCCCCCCAGTTCAGGTTGGCTTGCCATCTGCACACTCCCAAACATCTGGAGAGTCCTTATACCTATACAAGCCCAGAGATAGCTGCCATAAATTTGCAGGAAACTTTCTGTGAGCATAGCACCAGGTACCTAGAACCTGGGGTGCATCCCATCCCACAGATCCGAGTCAGACAGCAAGCACCATATTGCTTCTCAACCACCTAGGCACCTTTGCCCTCTTCTAGGGACATCAGCTCCTCTGGCCTTGGGCTGCCCACCCACACACCAACATTTCTCAACTTCAACCCAAACTGCAGAAGCCACAGGAGTCAAGTGGGTCCTGATACCAGGGCTAGGACTTCAACATCTTTTGGGAGGACACAATTAAACCTCAAACACACCCCTATGAGAGGAAAAAAAAAGGCAGTCTGATAGAGTCCTCCCACCTTACCGCTCTCAGGGAAAGAGGTGAAAAACGTCATTGGCTGCCTGAGTGCAGGTCGCTCAATCTGAGAACATTGTGAATTTACACAGAAGCAACCTGGGACACTCAGCCCAAGAAAACAGGTCCTGGGTGATTCATTTACAGAGATTAGAGAGCACAGGGAGTACAATAGAGCCCAGAGGACAGGAAGGATGCGCTCGCCAGGTCAGCACAGCGTGACCTGACATATAAGAAGTTAGGCACCTTCCCCACAGACTTCAGGCACCTTGACCATCAACTCAGTCAGGGACAAGCCCAGAGTTGGGGCAAAGCTGTAGCTCAAGACAGCAGGCTCTGCAGAGAGGAAGCAATTGTGAGAGCCACACAGAACTCTCAGCTGCACTATACAGGGACTGCTCAGGGCCAGGTAGGGACTGGGCAGAGATACAACTTCCTGAGACAGTGAGTGGGAATCTGCAGACAGGCACCTCGCCTCTGGAAGTCAGTGGGACCTGGGCACAGGAGTTCCACAGACAGCGGGACACGCCCTTAGGGGCTACCGGCAATTGCCTCTGTGGGACCCAGGCTGGTTGAGAAAAGCTGTGTTCACAGGCATGATCTGAGCCCTGCTGTGTGCCAGGCTGGTGGCTGGCAGCCATCTTTAAAACCTCCTACCTGGAGCTGTCAGCTAGGGTCTCTAGCTTCACCCCACCCCTGGCCTGGGGGCTCTTCAACGTGGGCATGACAGGCATTGCCCTTAGTGGCCAGGGACAGCTGCATCTGTGGGTTCTGGGTGGGATGAGATCCCGGAACTGTAGTGGCAGAACCTTTGTGTATTGGAAACACTTTGCAGCCCATCCATCTGGACCTGCTATCCCAGCTCTGGCCTCCTGTGAGTCTGCTACATGCTGGTCCTAGTGCCTGCTCTTCAGGTCCCAGCCATCCTGTACCCCAGAGATCAGTCATTTTGAAGGTTGCTGGTTACAGTGACTCACTTTATATAAGTACCAGTTCTCATGGCAACCAAATGCCTCAAGAGCCACAGGCTGAACCAGAGCAGCTCCCTCTAACTCTGCCCACTTCATAAGGGAGTGCACTTGATACAAGAGTGCCTCCAGTGGGCACTATTCCACCCGGTGGGAACAGCCCCCTGGTGGAGACTTCTGGGGATAGAGACACCCATCCACCTCACCTTGGGGTCCAGTGGTGGAAATGGGCTGCATAATTTAAGATCCCCCTATTGGCCAGTATCACGTGGAGGTGCACATCAGAGGGCCAGACACACACGGCTGAATAAGCAATCTCTGAGCTGTGTAGTATTTTCCCAATTCAGCT
Source organism: Daubentonia madagascariensis (assembly GCA_023783475.1). Lineage (NCBI taxonomy): Eukaryota > Metazoa > Chordata > Mammalia > Primates > Daubentoniidae > Daubentonia > Daubentonia madagascariensis. The sequence goes on along the minus strand of JAKFHU010002269.1, from coordinate 56,626 downwards.
CTCACACTGCAGCCAAAAGCAACTGTGTTTCTACCCACACCTCAGGAGGAACAGGGTCAAAATAACCCCTGGTAGCTACAAGGCCCCTGCCAAAGCTTGGGGCTTTTGTATACCCCACGTGGGGGATCAGCGTCTGCCACAGACACAACAGAATACCTAGCTATGAGGGAGCTGTGTATTCATACCCTCAAGTACAATCCACCAGCTTGGAGCTCAAGCTGGGAGGACAATCTCACTACACTCCACCGGGAAGAGGAGAAGACAACAGGTCAGAGGTAACCCAAGAGATCCACCAAATGTGCTAAAATATACCTAAGGCAATATAAACCAGTACTCCTCTCCCTGGCTCTGCCAAGGAACGAACCTCAGGGGCTTGGAGACAGGGCCAAAAACTAGCCCTAACACCCCCAGCTCTTGACCAAGAGGCCAGATGAGGCAAAATCAGTGAAAGAACTCAGGGAACATGAAAAATCAGAGTGAAAAGTCACACCCAAAACAAATCATTAGTTCCTCAGCAATGGATACCAACTCAAATGAAATGGGTAGAATGACAGAAGAGGAATTTCATTTATGGATTATAAGAAAGCTCAATGAAATTGAAGAGAAAATTGAATCCCAGCACAAAGAAACCAAAAGAAAAATGCAAGAAATGAATGAAAAATTTTCTAAAGAAATACAAGTATTATGCAAAAATCAAATAGAAATTCTAGAAATGAAAGAGGCACTCAATGATCTACAAAACACAGTGGAAAGCCTTAAGAATAGGCTGGATCATGCAGAGGAAAGAATTTCAAAGCTAGAAGATTACTCCTATGTGCTAAATAAATAAGTCGAAGAGAAAGAACACAAAAAGAAGAGGCATGAAAAAAGCATACAAGAAATGTGGGATTATATAAAGAGGCCAAACATAAGGATCATAGACATTCCTGAGGGAGAGGAAGAAAATTCGCATGGGCTGGAAAATCTATTTGAAGGAATAATAGAGGAAAATTTCCATGGCCTCACCAGAAATTTCGATATCCAAGTACAAAAAGCACACAAGACTCCTGGGAAATTCAATGTGAAAAGGTATTCACCATGCCACATAATTATTAGACTGACCAGAGTAAACACAAAAGAGGCACTCCTCAGAGCTCTGAGGTGAAAAGAGCAGATAACCTACAAAGGGAAACCTATCAGATTAACTGCAGATTTCTCAGCTGAAACCTTACAAGCCAGAAGGGAATGGGGACACATCCTCAGTCTTCTAAAACAAAATAAAGGCCAACCTAGAATTCTTTATCCCGCCAAACTAAGCTTCCTCTATGAGGGAGAAATAAAGACTTTTCCAGACAAGCAGTCACTGATAGAATTTGTGAAGTCCAGACCGGCCCTGTAAGAAGTACTTAGGCCTGCATTGTACACTAACGGACAAAACAGACACCCACCAATGTAAAACTACCCACAAGCTAAAACTCCAGAACCCAGATTTCACAATGACTCAAGAGGTAAAACAAGAGACTACCCAACAGAATAAACAGAATCTATCCCAAATATCAATTCTCTCAATAAATGTGAATGGCTTGAATTGCCGATTGAAGAGACATAGGCTGGCTGAGTGGATTAAAAAATACAAGCCAAGTATCTGCTGTCTCCAAGAAACACATCTTACACACAAGGACTCATTCAGACTCAAGGTGAAAGGATGGAATACAATTTTCCAGGCTAATGGAAACCAAAAGAAATCTGGAGTAGCCATCCTTATTTCAGGTGATATAAAATTTAAAGCAACAAAAGTAAAGAAGGACAAAGATGGACACTATATAGTGGTGAAGGGAAACATTTTACAAGAAGATTTAACAATCCTAAAGTTTTATGCACCCAACACATGAGCGCCCAGATACATAAAGCAAATACTGCTTGATCTAGTCAACATAATAAATAGCAATGCCATAATAGCAGGGGACTTCAACACCCCACTGACAGAACTGGACAGATCCTCCAAATGGAAAATAAGCAAAGAAATAATGGACCTAAACAGGACTCTAGAACATTTGGACCTAACAGACATCTATAGAACACTCCACCCAAATAACACTGAATATACGTTCTTCTCATCAGCTCATGGAACTTTCTCTAAAATTAATCATATCCTGGGCCACACGAAAGATGAAAACAAATTTTAAAAAATAGAAATCATACCATGTATCTTTTCAGACCACAGCAGAATAAAATTAGAAATCAATTCCCACAGAAACTCACATATTCAACCAAAAACATGGAAATTAAACAATCAATTGCTGAATGACTATTGGGTCAAGAAGGAGATTCAGATGGAAATCAAAAGATTCTTTGAACTAAACGATAATGGGGACACAAGTTATCAAAATCACAAGTTATCAAAATCTGTGGGATACAGCAAAAGCAGTCCTGAGAGGAAAACTTATTGCCTTAAATGCTCACATCCAAAAGACAGAAAGGTCACAAATCAGTAAACTAATGAATCATCTTAAGGAAATGGAAAAGGAAGAACAAACCAAGCCTACAACCAGCAGAAGAAAAGAAATAACCAAGATCAGAGATGAATTGAATGAAATTGAGAATAGAAGAACAATACAGAATATTAATAAAATGAAAAGTTGGTTCTTTGAAAAGATAAACAAAATAGACAGGCCACTTGCCAGGTTGACTAGAAGCAGAAAGGAAAGGACTCTAATAAGCTCAATTAGAAATGAAATAGGAGAGGTCACAGCTGATATCATGGACATACAAAACATCATCTTCGAATATTACGAAAATCTCTATGCCCAAAGACATGAAAATGTGGAGGAAATGGACAAATTCTTAGAAACAGACTACCTCCCTAGGCTCAACCAGGAAGAGACAGAATTCCTAAACAGACCAGTACCAAGCACTGAAATTGAAGCAGTAACAAAATATCTTCCAACAAAAAAAAGTGCTGGACCAGATGGGTTCACATCTGAATTCTACCAAGCCTACAAAGAAGAACTGGTGCCTATACTGCAGAAATTATTCAAAAACATCAAGAAGGATGGAATCCTCCTAAACTCATTCTACGAAGCCAATATCACCTTGATACCAAAGCCAGGAAAGGACAAAAAAAGAAAAGAAAACTACAGACCAATATCCCTTATGAATATAGATGCAAAAATTCTCAATAAAATCCTAGCAAACCAAATTCAAATGTACATCAAAAAAATAATCCATCATGAGGCGGGCTTCATTCCCGAGATGCAGGGATGGTTCAACATATGCAAACCTGTAAATGTAATTCACCACATAAATAAAAGCAAGAACAAAGATTACACGATCCTTTCAATAGATGCAGAAAAGGCTTTTGACCTTTTATGATAAGAACTCTTAACAATATAGGCATAGATGGCTCATACCTCAAAATTATTAAAGCCACATAGGATAAACCCACAGCCAATATCATAGTGAATGGGGAAAAATTGAAAGCATTCCCCCTCAAAACTGGAACCAGACAAGGTTGCCCACTATCTCCACTCCTATTCAACATAGCGCTGGAAGTCCTTGCCAGAGCAATCAGACAAGAGAGAGGAATCAGGGCTGTCCAAATGGGGGCAGAAGAGGTCAGTCTTTCACTCTTTGTGTACGATATGATATTATATCTAGAAAACCCCAAAGATTGAACCAAGAGATTACTGGAATTGATAAATGAATTCAGCAAAGTCTCATGATACAAAATCAATGCACAAAAACCAATAGCCTTCATATATGCCAATAACAGTTGAGGTGAGAAAGAAATTAAAGATGCAATACCTTTAACAATAGCACCAAAGAAAATTAAATATTTATGAACATATCTAACGAAGGAGGTGAAAGACCTATATAGAGAGAATTACAAAACACTGAGAAAAGAAACTGCAGAGGATGTAAACAGATGGAAAACGCTACCATGCTCTTGGTTAGGTAGAATCAACATTGTAAAAATGTCTTTGCTACCTAAAGTGATTTACAGAGTCAATGCAGTCCCTATCAAAATACCAACATCATTCTTTGTTGATCTAGAAAAAATAATTCTATGCTTCATGTGGAACCAGAGAAGACACCGTCTAGCCAAAGCAATCTTAAGCAAAAAGAACAAATTGGGAAGAATCAATCTACCAGTCTTCAAACTATACTACAAGGCAATAGTAACCAAAACAGCATGGTACTGGAACAAGAACAGAGACATAGACCAATGGAACAGGACTGAGAACCCAAGTATAAAACCATCCTCATACTGTCATCTGATCTTTGACATATTCCACAAAAACATACACTGGGGAAAAGAATCCCTGTTCAATAAGTGGTTCTGGGAAAATTGGATAGCCACATTAGAAGACTGAAACTAGATCCACACCTCTCACCTCTCACAAAAATTAATTCACAATGGATAACTGATTTCAACCTAAGATGTGAAACCATAAGAATTCTAGAAGAAAACGTTGGAAAAACTCTTATGGACATTGGCCTAGGCAAAGAATTCATGAAGAAGACTCCCAAAGCAATCACAGCAGCAACAAAAATAAATAAATGGGACCTGATCAAATTAAAAAGCTTCTGCACAGCCAAGGAAACTATCACTAGAGTGAACAGACAACCTATAGAATGGGAGAAAATATTTGCATGCTACACCTCTGATAAAGGGCTGATAACCAGAATCTATACAGAACTTAGGAAAACCAACAAGAAAAAATCAAACAACCCTATTAAAAAATGGGCAAAGGACATGAACAGAAACTTTTCAAAAGAAGACAGAATAATGCCCAGCAAACATATAAAAAAGTGCTCAACTTCTCTAATCATCAGGGAACTGCAAATCAAAACCACAATGAGATATCACTTAACTCCAGTGAGATTGGCTCATATCAAAAAGTCCCAAAACAACAAATGTTGGCGGGGATGGGGACAAATAGGAAAACTCATACACTGCTGGTGGGACTGCAAATTAGTACAACCTCTATGGAAAGTAATATGGAGATACCTCAAAGAACTAAAAGTAGAACTACCATTTGATCCAGCAATCCCACTACTGGGTATTTATGCCAAGGAAAAAAAGACATTCTATAATAAGGACATCTGTATGCGAATGTTTATAGCAGCACAATTCATAATTGCAAAGATGTGGAAACAACCCAGGTGCCCATCAATACACGAGTGGATTAATAAAATGTGGCATATGTATACCATGGAGTACTACTCAGCAATAAGAAACAATGGTGAATTAACACATCTGGTATTATCCTGGATGGAGCTAGAGCCCATTCTTCAAAGTGAAGTGTCACAAGACCCTGGTACTCACCATCAAATTGATACTAACTGATCAATACTTATGTCACACATGGCAATAATATTCATCACGGGCCGGGCAGGTGGGAGGGGAGGGGGCGGCATGGGAAAAGTCCTACTGAAAGGGCATGGGGCTCACAGTTTGGGGGATGTCCACGAGTGTAGCTCTTACATGGGCAGTGCATGGGCAATATATATAACCAAAGGATTGTACCCAAATAATACTATGAGATAAAAAAGAAAAGAACCTATATAATTCATATGTTAGTAACTAAGTTGCAGTAGTTCCCATTTTCTTTTCTTTTTTGTTTTATCTGTTGGAGATGAGGTTTCACTATGTTGTCCAGGCTAGTCTTAAAATTCTGGGCTCAAGGGATCCTCATGTGTCAGACTCCCACATAGCTGGGATCACAGACATATGTCACCATGCCAAGCCCCATTTTCTGCTTATCCCTTACTTCTTATAAGCAGGTCCTCAGTAAATGTCTCCTATGTCTTGAATGTGTCCCAAAAAGTTAATGTGTTAGAAGATTAATTGCCGTTTTAAAAGTATAAAGAGGTGGGGATGTTAAGAGAGGATTAGGCAATGAGGACTAATAATCCACTCATGAGTGGATCACTGCTGTTACCTTGGGAGTGGGTTAGATTTCCTGGGATTGGTCTCTTGATAAGTTTGGCCCCTTCCTCTCTGACTCTTGCATGCACTTCATCATATGATGATGTGCAATATGAGTGACCCTTGTCAGATACTGGTGCCATGCTCTTGGACTTTGCAGCCTGCAGTACTATGAGCCAAATAAACTTCTGTTCTTTTAGATTACCTAGTCTCTGGTATTCTGTGATAGCAGCAGAAAATAAACTGAGACAGAAAATTGGTACTAGAAGTAGGTTGTTGCTATAACAAATATCTGAAAATATGGAAGTAGCTTTGTAGAGGCTGGAAGAATTTGAAAGAGCAGGCTAGAAAAAGCCTAGCCTGTCATGAAGTAAGCATCAAGGGTGATTCAGGTTAGGGTTCAGAAGAAGTGCAGAGCTCTTAAGAATGTCTGAATCTTATTAGAGATTATGTTAGTGGCTGTGATCAGAGTGTTGGTAGAATTATGGAAGTTAAAAGCCATTTTCATCAGTGTGACAGAGAAATGAGAAACAAAGTATTTGTCATGAGTGGCCCAAGGTCAGAGAAAACCAGATCCAAGCACACTGTGTCATTCCACAATGTCAGGCTTTTATTGACGCTATTTCAATTATAAAAGCCATGAGCTGTGTAGAGTTCCAAAAGAGGCAATTTCCCTTAGAACTACCCTTTCAGTCAGTAGTCAAAGCCACAGACACAAGCTCAAGTCACCCCACAAGGCAGTTAATATTGCAAACCATACATAGTAGTATACTTAATCTCTATATAAATGTTGTAGATTAAAATTTCCACATCAAAAAAGTAATATTTTACATCAAGAGAAAAAGGGGACAGGAAAGGGGGTTAACAAACCCATCCAAGGCAAGTGATGTGGATAACAAGAATGTCCCAGGCTGATCCAATCAGTTGTCACCAGAGTAGTCAGTGTCCTGCAAGGAAGATTTCTTGATGTAGGCAGAGCCTTTAGTTGCAGGTGCTGGTTGCTTATCATGAGTGACTGCAGGACACTCACTATAGAAATGACCATACCTGGTCAGAGAAGTCCTGCTCTTTATTCACAGCCTGGTCATGTAAAGAGTTCAAGAGCATGCTCAAGATAGTATATCAAGGGTGTGGCCAAGTGACCATTTGGTAAAGAAATTACTCTGGATAATGAATGGATTAATAAAATGTGGTGTATGTATACCATGGAGTACTACTCAGCAATAAAAAACAATGGTGAACTGACACCTCTTGTATTATCCTGGATGGAGTTGGAGCCCATCCTCGTAAGTGAAGTATCACAAGAATTAAAAACAAGCACCACATATACTCACCATCAAATTGGTACTAATTGATCAACACTTATGTGCACATATGAAAGTAACATTCATTGGGTGTCAGGCAGGTGGGAAGGGGAAGTGGGGGATGGGCAAATCCATACCTAATGGGTGCGGTGTGCACTGTCTGGGGGAGGGTCACACTTGTAGCTGTGACTCAGGTGGTGTAAAGGCAGTGTATGTAACCTAAGCAGTTGTATCCCTGTAATATATTGAAGTAAAAATAAATAAATAAATTTAAATTTAAAAAATAAAATAAAATTTAAAAAGTAAAAAAAAAAATTTCTCTGGATAGAAGAGAGCCAGGTGTTATTCCTCAAGACAATTGGAGAAAGACCCTGAAGGTATTCAAGAGATCTTTGAGGCTGCACTACCCATCACCGGCCCAGAGCTCTAGGAGGTCAGAATGGTTTTGGGAGATGGGGGATCTCTCCACAGGATCACTGCCCAGAATTGCCTCAGTTCTCTTCTCCCTGAATTCTGGTACAGTGCACCTTGGCTACCCCAGCTAAGGGTCAAACAGGCACAGGTGCAGGTCCATCCATCATTCAATTAGGTACAAGTCTTTGCTGCATTAACATGGTGCTAATTCTGCTGAAACACAGAATGCCAAAGTTACCTTCACTTTGATTTCAAAGAATGTTGCAGATAGCCTGGGGTGCAGGCAAAAACCTACAACATCAGGGGTGGAGCTGCCATAGAAAAGTCCCCCTAGGGTAATGACTAGTGAAGTTATGGGAGGGAAACCACCACAGTGACCCCAGAACTGTAGGGCCACAAGGGCACAATTTCAGCCTGGAAGGCCGCAGGCATAATACTACATCCCATGAGAGTGGCAGGGTGGCCTGAAGCCAGGAAACCATAGTTGGGGAGCTCCTGAGTCTTTTTAGGCCCAACCCCTCCTCCCAGCTTCTCTAGGAAGTGGAACATGGAGTCAAAGAAGATTATTCTCCAAGTTGAAAATTTAATGTGGTTTGTACTGTCAGGTTTTAGGCATACTTGGGAGCAGTTAGCCCTCTCTTCTTGTATAATTTTTGCTTCTGGAAAGAGAATGTTGACCCTATGCCTATCCCACCATCGTATTATACACAACTTGTCTTGGTTTCACAGGCAACACACCTGGAGGGAATTTGCCTCAGGATGAATCTTACCTTAAGTTGTACTAATGTCTGATTAGATGAGACTCTGGAGTTTGGACATTTGAGTTGATTATGGAATGAGTTAAGATTTTGGGGCTATTGAGATGGAATGAAGGTATTTTTCATGTGAGAAGGACACGAATTCTGGGAACCAAATGCAGAATGCTATGGTTTGTGTGTGTCCCCCCCCAAGTTCATGTGTTGGAAACTTAATTTCCATTGTAATAGTACAAAGAGGTAGGTATTTAAGAAGTGATTAGACCAGGAGGACTCTGCCATCATGGACATGGATGGATTAATGCCATTATCTCAGGAGTGAGTTATTTATAGCAGAAATGGACCCCTGACGAGTTTGGCCCTCTTCCTCTCTCTGTTTTATGCACATGCTTTCTTTCCATGTGATGTCTTCTGCCATGAAATGACCCTGGCCAGGTGCCAGTGCTATGTTCTTGGACTTCCCAGCCTCCAGAACTGAGAGTGAAATAAATTTCTCTTTTTTGGTAAATTACCCAGTCTTTCTTATTCCATTATAGCAGTAGACAAGGGATGAAGACAAAGACAAAAAATTATATATCTATATACATATAGTATTTTTCTCTACAAAGAATACAAAACTATAAACATAACTTTAGCACATTTGTAAAAGACCAAAGGAAAATATCTATAAATAAAAAAGTCAACCCCCATGGGGACTGGCCCATGTAAGCAGACCTTGTGTGAAGGCAGAAAGGACCCTTTACCCAGACATGAAGGAGGTGGGGGTGGAGAGGGCTGTGACCACAAATCTTGGGGCCATGCTGCTGCCTTGAGGGTGCTGGGGACTCCATGGGGCACACCCACCACACAGCTCCAGGGAGCGTGTGACCCAGTGCACCCTCACGCTTCATGGATGGTCCTGCCCCATGGCCTGTGCTCATCCTCATGCTCCTCTTTCTGGCTGCCACTCTCAGGTGCCAGAATCAGGGACAGACCACCAACTGCAGGGCCACCCTGAAGACCATAGGAATGGTGTTCAGCACATAGACACACAACCAAATGCCACCTTGGATGTCTGGGAGGTGAGGATGGGCTCTGCCACCACAAGTGCCTTTCCACATTATGCTTATAATCTCTCCCACTGAATGGATAGGACTTTCCACTGTGTGGTGTCACCTGAACATTGGGATCCCTTCCCTGACAGACTGCTGCAACTAACTGATGGATGCTATGGAACTGGTTGCAAAAGCAAGAACTAGGACGAGAAGTTCCAGTATTGCCCCTTGAAGATCTTCTCATACGTCCAGAAAACCCTAGGACTAGCTCAGCATATTCAGCCTTGCAAAACAACAGTGGAGCTCTTTTCTGATGCTGTTAGATATTGAGGCTGTAAACCACACCCTGACAGCCAAGGAGCCACATATAGGTGTGGCTATGAGAAAAAGCTGATTTTTAAAGAAGATGCTGACAGCTGGTGTCAGTAAGATGAAGATGGAAGAACTTTTGGCAAACAACAAAGGTTTTTACTTTATAAAGCTCCCTTTTTTGTGTGTGAAACAAATATTTTAATAACCTACAATAAATGTGGGGAAATCTTCCTTTGGACATATATTTGTTTACTATAAAATTTTAAACACACATTCCTGCCTGGAAAGATCTGAATTAATTTTTTTCTATGGTAATACATATAATATGCATTCTCTGTAGCCCATTAAGCACACAAATAAATCATGGTTTTATTAATGACAGGACAAGTTACAAAGACAAGGTTTCCATGTCTGTTTCTCTAGTAAAATTGGAACTATCAGCTGGCAGTCTCTACAGACATTGATGTATGATACAATATGCCCCAGAAGGTGACATGAATGAGACTGAAAAGAATCTCATATGAAACACTCATATGACAAATATATTTTGCTATAACCTGTCCCTAAATTGGAGAAAAGATGGATGGATTTAATGAGAATAATAACAAGGTTAACATAACACACATCAGAGCACTATGTGCTGTAATGCCTTGGGGTTTATTTTTTAGCACATGGTGCTCATAGGATATTCTGGGATATTTTTAAAAGACCGAAACATTTTTACTAAGAGTTGTCTTAATAAAACTTTTTCATAAAAAAAACCCTAAATTTAAAATTGTATCAAGTCAGCTAGCAGATTGGATGCAGATGAAGTGACAATTAATAAAATAAAAAGAAAAGAATTCAGAATATAGGAAAGAGACCCACCACAAACCATGGGAAACATGAGAGGTTAAGAAATGTGGAGAAATCAATAAAGTCTAGATATGTTTGAGACACCAAACCATAGATTTAAGAAGAGAAATGAACCCTGATCACAATAAGATGGTGGGGACAGGGACAGGAGCAGGGATGGGTTACATTTACAGGAGCAGTCACACAGAAAGGTGATTTCAGAAGTTATTTAATACATAATCCAAAGAACATTGGAAAGAAATCTTCCATGTGATGAAAGACAATAACTACCAACTTAGAATAGTCTATCTAATAAAAAATAAGTGTCAAGAATAAGGGAAAGTGGGCAATGAAGACATTTTTAATTAGAAATCCATAACCAGGAGGCCCTCATTGATGAAAATCATAAAGTATGTACACTCCCAACAGGAGAATAATGATCTCAGATGAAAGTTCTGAAACGCAAGAGGAATATAGACTATTAAATATGTATGTAAATTTAAGTGAACACTGATAGTATCATATAAAAATAATTAAAATATCTTATGTTTTTAAAAATTACAAGACAATTAAGATAGAAAGCAATAATACACATCAAATTTCAGGATTGTCAATGGAGTTAAAGCATTGAACATTTCTTGTACTATCATTATCTAAAAACAAAGGTTACAAAAAGGTCCCAACAGGAATATTAGCACACCAAAGTATGGAATAAGACAAAAGGAATATTGCAATCAAGTTCAGTTCATATGACAAATACAAGGTTGGATTAACATAAGCAAATAATGTAATGTAATTACACATATTTAACAAGTATTTTTAAATGAATATGTCAATAGATGCAAAATCAGTACCTGGTAAAATTGAACATTCATTCATGATAAAACTTTAGACAACTAATATTAGAAGGGAACTTCATCAGTACAATTGTAGTGGGTGGAACCCCAGGGTGCCCTCATGATTTCTGGCCTTTGGTGTTCTCACCTGGCATAATCGTCTTCCCTCCAATGTGACTTGCCTCTGGCTATTAGAATTGCTCACATGTAATTAAGGTCCAAAATCATGTGATTTTTCAGTTAATCAAAAGGGAGATTATCCTGGGTGAGCCTGGTTAAACCCTGAGGGAACAGATTCTCCTTGCTGACTTGAGGAGGAAGCAGCCATGATGAGGAAGTCCACATGGCCACGAAATGGGAAGAGCCTCCAGGATTTGAGTGTGGCCAGCCAAGAGTCAGCAGATACCTGGAGGCCTCAGTCACACAACCACAAGGAAGTAAGTTCTGCCAACAAAATGAATAGACTTGGAAATAGATTCTTACCCAGTCAGCCTCCAAGTGAAAATGCAGTCCATCTGACACTTTGAATGGACCTCGCGAGACCCTGAGCAGGGGACCCAGGTAAGCCATACCTAGACCCTTGACCCACAGAAATTGTTACATAATCATTATTTGTGGGTTTAAGATGCTAAGTTTGTGCTTATCTGTTATGTAGCAGTAGGATATCCATACACTAATAAAGGGTATCTGCCAAAGAAATAAAAATCCATCACCTACATAGTTATTGAAAAATACTGTTTTCCCTCTGCAATTTCAACAAAGCATGGTTATATTCTACCCTCAATGTTATTCAACATCATTCTTCTAGGAGGACAGAAAAAGAAATACAAAGTCTAGAAATTGGGAAGGATACAAGATGGTCCCTATTTACAGAGGATATGTCTATATGCATATAGAAAACCCAAAAGAACCTACAGATAAAATATTCAAATAAGAAAAATATAACTAAGAGTTTAGCAAGATAGCTGAATACAAGTTCAATATAAAAATATCAAACTTATTTCTAGAAGAAAACAAAAAGCAGGAAATAAAATTTATAAAAGAGATGACATTTGAAATAGGAGGAAAAATATCAAATAATTGGGAATAAATCTAAAAAAATGTATGAAAGACCACTCTGGGAAATTTTTTAAACTTTGAGAGTTAATAAGACAGACAAGTAAAATATTAATAGTTTGGGAAAATCCAATATTATAAATATCTTTTCTCCTCAAATCACAGATTTGATGCAACTCCAATCAAAATCCTTGCATCATAGAGCTTGGCATGTTGATTATAACAGGTATGTGGAGCTCTTTCAACCTTTCTCTTCATGGATGTTTCAGTTCAAAGCATGGCAACGAAAGCAGAGAGTAGTGGTGGCCCAGTGTGAGGGGTTGGAGCCTGGAGGAAATGACAAAAGCCTTAGTGTGGGAGCATCACCCTGCACAGTGCTAGAGGTCAAGTGAGAGCATCCCTGAAAGGTGGAAAAAATAGAATGAGGCATCAAAGACCAAGCACAGTGAGGGGGAGGCCACACAGGGATGCAGGGACAGCCCCACGTGCTCTTCCAACACCTGACGGGGGGCCTGGCACAGGGTGTCTGGGGAAGGATGGGGTGAAGAAAGCACCCACTTAGGAGGGAAAGCGGGGAGGCCACTGATGAAGGGTGCTGGAGTCCAGGTGGGAGCGAGGAGGGCACCTGTGTAGGGAAAGGGAACCAGGAGACGGATTACACACAGGGCATTGAACAAATATGAAAGACAGCAAGTCCTTGTAACATCCTGCTGTTATAACATTGATGAGAAAAAAACATTTCCAGGCACGGCCACTGTCTATGTAGTTTGCACATTCTCCCCAAGTCTGTGTGGGTTTTCTCCAGGTACTGCACTTTCCTGCCACATCCCAAAGATGTGCACATTCAGTCAACTGCCACATCTGTGTGGTCCCATCTGAGTGAGCGAGTGTGTGTGAGTGTGCCCTGCCATGGTGTGGCTCCTGTCCAGGGCTGCTGCCCACCTGGCTCCCCGAGCTTCAGAAAGAGGCTCCAGCCATTTGCACCCCTGAACTAGAATATACCAGTTCAGAAAGGAACAAATGAATGAATGAAAACTATTGCACAATAAAAATTTGCAAAGTCTGTTATCACCATACAAATGCTGCAGTACAAAACAGCACTGAGAACCTGATCTATGTGAGATTGTTTGTTTTTGAATGTTCTGGTGGTGGCATGAGGTGCTTTTACAATTTTCACTTTGCCAACATTTATTCCTTGATGTAACCCATCACCACTACAATTGCCATCACTCACTGATTCTCCGAAAATTGGGTAAATAATATCTTACTTGTTTTTATTAATCTTCCTTACATGTATGTAGTGCTCACATTTAATTCAATGTTTACTATTAGAAGTGTTTGGGTCTTTATTTAAAAGTTTGCTGATGTTTTTATGACCAGCAATGCCATAGAAGCTTCACTCTTGTTTATATCAGTTAGCCTATGGTAACACTGGTTTCTTTACATGTCCTTTTGCTTACAGGCATTTTCAGAGAACTGGTGGAGAAAATTAAGTAAGGACTTACTGTGTACTAAGAATGAAGAGAGCCAGGTTACTGTCAGGAAAGGGAGTTACAAACACAGTTCACCCTTGAATAACATAGTTTAAATTGTACAGATTCAGTTTTATGCAGATTCTTTTTCAATAAATATAATGTAAAATTTTTGGAGGTTCACTACAACTAGAAAAATCTTGCAGATGAATCACAAAATTAAAAATTAAAACAAAATTTAAAAAAATGTATGTCATGAATGCATATGTAGATACTAGTCTATTTTATGATTTACAACCACAAAATATATAAAATCTACTTTAAAAAGTTTAAATTTCTCAAAATTTGGGCACATACGCCACATGGTGCCATTTACAGTAGAGAGAAATGTAAACAAATGTGAAGATGCAATATTGAATCATAACTGCATAAATTTAACTATAGTGCATAATGTAGTACTGTAATAATTTCAAAGCAACCTCCTGTTGCTATGGCAGTGAGCTGAAATATTTCAAATAGCTACTTAAAATGCCACGTGACACTAATCATCTCCACAAGAGCAACCTCTCTTGCCAATAAATTGCATTTTCCAGTAAAAAGGATCTCTCATGGTTCTCACGGGTTTTTTAAAATCATTTTTATTGCAATACTGAAAACCTTGAATAAAACCATGAGACCAATTTGAAATTTCACTATGATGCTGTAAGTGCTCCCAAAAAGAAGAGAAAAGCCATGACATTAAAAGAAAGAAAGGTATTGCTTGATATGTCATAGATTGCAGTGTGTAGCTGCATTTGACCCCATTACAGACATTCATTCATCTTGTAAAGACAAGATGAAAACTCATGTACTGAAAAATACTGTACAGTATTGTAAATATATTTCCTCTTCCTTATGATTTTCTTAGTAACATTTTTTTTCTCTCACTTACTTTATTATATGAATATAGTCTATAATTTGTAGAACATACAAAATATGTGTTAATCAAAGGTTTATGTTATTGGTAAGGCTTCCAGTCAACAGCAGGCTATTGGTACTTACATCTTTGGGCAATCCAAAGTTATATGAAGAATTTCAAATGCACAGGGGCACCAGTGCCCCTAGCCCCCACAATTTTCAAGGCTGAACTGTCTTGAAAGGGGAAAAGTAAAATGTATTCTTTAGAACTAAAATTGGAAATGTCAGTAAGAACTCATGGTTGTTTTCAATATATTTTGATACAGAAATATAATGTAAGCATGTATGTGTATGTATGCATACACATGTATTCTGGGCATTGTTCACGGCGGAGTCCCGTGAGCAAGGATGACCCAATAACTGTATGCACACCCACCACAATGTGTACCCAGATCTTGGTTTCTAAATATCATTCTCCCTTTAAGCAATCAGGGCTTCCAAAATTATTGCTGATCCAGCGATGGGGCACAGAAAATGCAAGATAAGGTTAGAACATCATGTTTTGCCAGAAGGTAAGGAAGTGCTCAAAGAACAATGGGGACAGATCAAAAAGACATGAAGTCAGCTTAAAATAGCTACCACTGACAAAGTCTAGGGGCATAGGTCTACCAAAATTATAAGCTTTCCCTTCTCCCCACTTTGATTGTTGGTTTTGTTTATCTACCGATGTATAAGCAATGAAAGAATAAGAAAATAATCACTTGGCAATGGTCATCATAATAATTGATTCAGGAACCATCAGTGAATGAAATGTTAAATCTAGCAGGTGAAATACTGAGAAGTAGCCAGATACTTACGAACACCGAAGTATCTTCACACAAGAGATTTATGAAATGCAAATGGCAACTTTACAATGGACAACCCTGCCAATCCTTCTTAAGCAAATAATCACCATCAACATTGGCCAGTAACAACACCAAGTGACAACACCTTCTTACAGATATGCTGCATGGAGAGGAACTCAGAATCTTTTCTGTGACACTCCTGCCTGAATGGCATAACCTGAATCAAATCATGAGGAAACATCATAGAAACCCAAACTGAGACAAAATCTGCAGAGTAACTTGAACTTTTCCCTTCAAAAACATAAAGGCCATGAAAACTCAGGACAGATTCAGGAACTGTCCCAGATTAAAAAAGACTCAAGAAACAGGACAACTGGACACAACACATCATGGACTGTGGCAATCCCCTATCTTGGATTTTCTTTAGCCATCAGGGATGTAATTCAGACAATTGGCAAAATCTGGATAAGGTCTTGTCAACTAAAAAAACATATAATAAGGTTTCTACTTTAGAAAAAGGAGAGCTTTATGTCTCATGAAGAGTTTTCAACCTTCAGTGGCCACTCTGAAAGGGTGGGAAACACATCTGTCGGCCACACGCCAGGAACACGTGCTTCAAGGGAGGGACAAAAGGAACAAGATTTTATACTGAGCAGGATGGCTACATATACACAGTTAAGCTATAAGAGGAGTCATGAATATTAATGAGAAGAAAACCTGTGCATGTGTAATTGTGTTTGACACCTCCCATCCCATGATGGCTGGGAACTCAGATTTAAGTTTTTTCTGGAGTCCCCTAGGCTGCGAGGGGTCTATTCAGTTAGCAGGGTGCTTAGGATTTTATTTTGAGCTCACACTCTGTAGATTAGATAAATATTGAACCAATTTTAATTTTCTGATTTTGATAATTATACTACATCTATATATATAGGTCTCCAAATTACAAAGAGTACCAAAAAACCTGTATTATGTATTTAAATAGAAAGAAAGGAAGGACAAGGGGGAGAAAGGATAAAGCAAATGTAGTAAAATGTTAACATTTGGGGAATAGCATCCAACCAAGAACTCTTTGTACTATTCTCATAATTTATCAAAATATGATACTTCTCAAAATAGAAATAAATTTTTAAAGTATTAACAAACTATAAGCCACTAAATAAAATCAACCATGAATCTGTATTGATACAAGTAAATGAATAAATTGAAGGTTTCATGAGCAACACAGATATTTACAGGGTCTTAAATTACCAACCCCACAAAATCCTAATAAATTACAAGGTGAAAAGGTAACTTTACAGACAAAAAACCCAGCACATACCACTGTTACTGATCAATGCTAACATCACCACAAATAGGACAAATCAGGTGTAGGTCACATGAGAGGATGTAAAGAGAACCTCAAGGATCATTTCTGTGATCCTCTTGTCCAAAATCACATGATCTAAACCTAATAATAATGAAACCTCAGGAAACCCAATGGAGGGATATTCTACATTACCGGATTTTACTCTTCAAAAAATTCAAGGTAATGAAGCTCAAGGAAACACTGAGGAACTTGTTCCAGACCGAACTGAAGAGTCTAAGAGACATGACACCTACATGCAATCCATGGATCTGAATGGGATGCTATTGTTACGAAGGACACTATAGACGATTAATAAAACTTAGAAAGAATCTGAGGATCAAATTATTGCATGTATTAATGTTAGCATTCTGATTATCAAGATTATATTGCAATTATGTAGGACATTCTGACTTGCAGGATTTCCCACTACAGTAATCAGGGGTGATGACATAGTGTCAGCAATTCATGCTCAATCGTTCAAGGAGACTAAAGTTCTCTGTACCTAAACTTGGAACTTTCCTCTAATTTAAATAATATTTCCAAAAGTTAATCATAAATAAACAAACAGATAAGGTAAAAGGCTTTTGGCAAACTTTATTTTTCCCTGAGGAAGGAGCCATATAAATCAGTGCTTAAAATTACAATTCTGTAAGTGTGATGGCACTATAACAATTGCAACACATACAAACATTGACAATGACCACAGTACCACTATGCCAAAATGATGTCTAAATCTAAACCTGTCACCACATGTAGTGATAAAAACTGTAAAATAGAAATTAGCCATCATTTAACTCCACTAAAGTGTTCTTGAAAAGGTGGTTGTTTGCCTTTTTAAGCAGCTGACACTTGAGCACCCTAGGTACGTAAAACAAAATAATACTGGTTTTCATTTGCAAGGTCTGCTTAAAAGTCTTCCATTACATATAATTTTTCCTTAAAATCAGCATATATTTTCATGATGCTTTTTAAACTAGATCTTGATGTAGCCTTGACTCATCAGCAGATCCTAGAGAAGAAGTTCTATAGGATCCAGATTCCAATCCTGCAGCATCTGAAAAGAAAAAGAAACAATTATATTCTTTCCCCAAAAGATTTCATAGTGACTAAAAAGAGTTGAGAACTTTATCAGTGTAAATAAGAATGAAAAATACGTATGTATGACTACCACATAAGATGACTGTTAAATATTAAGTATCCCTGGCTGCACACTGAGTTAATCATGGCTGTGGCTAAATATCAGAGCTTCTGGTTTTCTCTTTCTTCATTCACTTATTCCACAACCACACTGAGAAACAGGCAACTTCCACGCAGACCACCATGACAGGTATTAAACAGGGCACTATTGGAACACACACAAGGGCCACCTGTCCAAGTGTGTGTCAATACTGTAGGAGGTGATATGTAGGCTGGGAACTCAAGGACAAAGACAAAGTGTGCCAGAGAGAGGGAAGAGGCAAATGCAAAGAGCTGGGACTGAGGAAGGACACTGTGCACTTCTAAGGAGTCTAGTTTGGTGAGATGCCAGAGCAGAGGGGCAGAGGAGAGTAAGTGGCAAGAGATAAGGCTGAATAACCTGACAAGAACCAAATTGATTTGGGAAGTTTTATTCCACGCCAAGGAATACGGAACTTCTGCTGAGGGCAAAAGTAAACCAATGACAAAGTAAATGACTGACTTAAAATGTCACCTGCCAAGTGACTGCTTATGAACTAAAACTGCTTGGCTAAGTGTCACTAGATGAGTCTGGGGTCTTTTGGCCTCAGATCCCTACCATAGACCTGAGAAGCTGATGAGGCCTTGGTTTTCTGAGAACAGATTTAGGGTGTGGCTGACACTTCCAAAGGGATGCAGGAGTGAAAAAAGTGTAGAGTCAGAAAAAAAGAGATACAGAGACTTCATGAGATGTTTTTAAAGCTATGGAACATGGTGAATTCATGAGGCATAAGTATACCCTTTAGTATGAATGTTTATGTTTTCACATCTTTCATTAGCTGTGTCTAAGAAAAAATATGTAATGTAGTGTCTATGAACCAATGGAAAGGGATGGCCTTTCCTTCTTAGAGTGTAATTCAGAAATCAATCCATTAACCTAAGTTTAACTCATAAATTTTCACAACATACCTTCTAGTTCTCTACTTGTTTTCTTCCAACTCCTGCTGCATCTGAAATAAGTGAAATATTATTTACAATGTTTACCCCAGACACATTTTCATGGATACCATATGTCATTTACAAAATATGGCTTTTAATACTTGTCTATACTAGACTTGAGGATTGCTTAAACAGAAAAATAATCACATGAATAAAATAAGATTCCTACTTATTTCACATTTACTAATAGAGAATATAATGTGTAATACTGTTTACATTAATCTCAGAAGAATAAAATTTACCTTGCTCTAGTATTGAATATACATCACTTCAGAAGGGTGATGTTTTCTCTTATTAGGATAGAGGTTGGATGATCCAAGTGGTATTTTGAAATGAATATGTAATTCTTAGCAAAATTCTGCCCTTTATAAAAGCTTAAACCATTTGTTTAGTTTAATGGATCTTCTCTTAAAATGAACTTTCCATTATTCACATTTAGAAAATTAAAATTTTAAAGTATGCTCTACACTATTAACTTTTCAGCACAGAATCTTAAGTACATATATGAGAGAAGATGGTACTGTCATAATGTCATGTGAAAATTCCACTGGACAAGAGGAAGTAGTAATATTAAGCTATCTGTATTATGACTAACATTTCTTTATTTATATGGACACAAAGAGCTCAGAAAATTTATTGGAAAAAAGGATCAATATATGTTAGAGCCAGTTTCCAAAATCAGGTTCTTTGATTCATGGATTTCTAGAATTAGAAACAAGGAAAACAATACACACCTCTTCAATTCTAACTGTGATTTCTATTCAGAAATTAGTACTGATTTTTTGGAAATGTATCACTAATTATAGTTGTATTTACCTACTTAATTATCTACATTTGTGTGGGAATATTTCAAATGATATTGCAAGTGTCCACATCCAGAGGGCTCTCACTGAAATTTTCTATATAAAGCTATTGTCTCCCTGAATGCCCAGAGCAGGGTCTGAAATAGTGCACTGACCATAATAAACTCTTCGTGGTGATGATGATAATATGATATCCAGAGCCTGTTCAAATTTTTTACTAAACAGGTTTCCCAATATTGAGAGACTATTTTCCATAATATATCTGTGAAAATAACATTATAGACAGGCCTTATAAAATGAATAATGTGACAAGAGCATTACTAGCCAGGTCTTGTAAAAGTAATAACTCAACATCAGATAAAGGGAGAAGCCATTACTAAAGGAATCTCATATTACCATTCATAAAGACCATGTCAAGTGCACATTGTTACATAAATGACTTGCATTAAGGAAAGACTAATGTAATGATCTCTTCTCAGGTCAGAGAGGAAGCTCAGAGGGAAAAGGGACAGACCCAGAATGCTGCCAGGAGCAGCTCTGGGAGGGGCCCCAGAAGAGGAGGAAAAGGGTGTGGAGTGGTGATGGCTCCACTTTTGTCCTGGCTGGTGGGAGGCTGGGGGGCAGGGGGCAGTTCATTCACATACACAAGTGAAAACTGGCAAATGTTAAGGGATATTTAAAAAGTTCCTTTCATTTTACTCTTGCTTTCCCCTGAAATCACACATTTTCTTCATAGTTCCCTTAACAGAAGCTCAGACTTCTTGTCCTCAGTTGAATGACAATGTAGTGTCTGCTACAGAAAAAGGAAAGAAAAGGAAGGAAAAAGGGGAGAAAAATGTCTTGGGGACATTCATCCCTGTCCTGTTCAGTTAGACAAGGCTGCCGTCCATGGCTTTTGAGGTGTGTAGAGCAATAGCTCCTGAGGAGAAACTGAACACTGCCAGAGGAAATAAACCTAATAACTGTTAATCTCCAGCTTATGCATAATACCAAATCAAAAACTATATTAGCTCTTTCTGGAGTAAAACACAAAAACTATTTTTAATAAAAATGCTCCTCCTTTCTCAGTGGCCTCTCTCTTTATGTCCAGGTGGGGATTATGTTTGCGGTGGGGGAGGCAGGTTCAAGTCCAACATCAATAAGGGAGCACATCCACGGCTTCATTTGTACTCTTCCAATTTTTAAAAATATAAGGTGGTGAGAAAATTATACACAAGTGAACAAGGTACCAGCAATATTTTGCTAATTGGAAGGATTCCCTCATAACCGGTGCTTTTCAAACCACGTCCCACAGGAATCTAAGGTTCCACAGAGGACACTGCAGGATGAAGGGATAAGGAAGTCACAGCTGCAGAGCCCCCAGCCCTCCTTTAACTAGACAGCTCTACTTCTATCTGTCCCATACAACACGGTTTCATGCAATTTTTCTAAAAAAAGACAAGTTCTATTTCTCATAAAATCTATTAAACATGTATTAAAGTCACTGATTTAGTCAAAGTCCCTAATTTTACATAAAAGGTAACATAGGCTCAGAGAGATTGTAGCCTGCCTGAGATTTGCCCTTCTAGGATTTCTTAGGACATGAATTCAGGTAAAGAAACAAGGTTGAGGCCTCTGTTAAGACAGGCTTATGGAACTTTTCTCTGCATTAAGGAGATTATAAAAACACCATCAAAACTATATGCCAGTATACACTGACCAAAATGAATATTTTAATAACAATGATACACAACGAAAGCTCGCTGCTATTTTTTGATGCATTTTTGTTCAAACAAATGTTTTAAGGTTTTTGCAATTTTTTTGAGACAAGGCCTCACTGTGTTGCCCAGTGTGGAGTGCAGTGCCTATTTACAGGGAAGATTATGGCACCCTGCAGCTTTGAATCCCTGGGCTCAAGTGATCCTCTTGCCTAAGCCTCCCAAGTAGCTGGGACTACAGGCATGCACCACTGAGCCCAACTTATAAAACTGTACCCCTAGTCAAAAAGTGATCAAACATTACAGAAATATCTGAAAACAAGATCAAGCATAGTCCAACATTTGTTTCCTTACCAACTGTACAATTGACACAGCTTTTCTCTGTTGGATTCATTTTGAGATTCCCAGAAATGGATTCATAATGTGAGTGAAATCATACGGTTGTGCTGGAAGGTGTTATCAACCACAGTCAAGCTAAAATCAGTTAGAAAGTAAGCCAAAGCAGCTCTAAATATACCTTACGTTATTAGGCCAGAGTATTCAATTTCTAAAATCTAATTTAAATGTAGGTTGTAAGGAATTTTAAAACGTGTTAGTTTTGTTCAGTTTAATGAATAACATTAAGAAATGGGTTCTGTTGAAAACAAGAGCTGTAAGAACTTAAAAAAACTGTAAAATTTTTCTTTCTTCTCTTTATTAACACAGATAATTCTGACCTTTACTTAACAAGCATAAGTCAATTAAACAACTCAGTATTTCACCACATCCAAAGAACAATTCCATCAGAAATCTGAAACCCAAAGGAAAAAGGATGACATAACTAACCTTGGTCAAGTAATTCTTCATGCCATCATTTGAAGTCCACGGGTGTGAGGTACGAATCATTAAGGTTTCCCTTGGTATCAGTTCTCTGTTGAGACCTAAACCATTATTAAGAGTTCCACCACCAGGTGACTCTACAACTGGCCTCACAGCAGGAGTGGTAAATGAAGGTCTGGTTGCTATTTGGCTGCAGGAAGTTTCCTACTGAGCTCTGCTAGCCTCTCATTAGCTCTGTGAAGATTGCAAAAGGCGAATGCTTAATATTTCATTTCTTCCTAAATGACTCCTAAATGATTACATTTTTTAAAAAGTTACCATCAGAGTAAATGGAATTTCCATTAAACAGTGTTTTAACTCTGACAGTGCGTCAGAGCATGGCTACTCTGCAGTTCTTTACCTGCAGTTAAACTTTTAAAATTGTTCCACTTAAGTACATATATTCCCAGGGGAATTTTGAAAAAAAAAACAAGGAATTCAAAGAATGAAGGGGCAGGAAATGGCTAGTGATGATGTATGGCTTAACAGGTAACACCTGCTGCCCTCTGGAACAGCTCCACTTACAAGATTCCTGAGGATGCCATTGGAAACACTGGCATTTAAAGGGAAGTGAGATGATGAATACATTAATTTGCGTGACTGTAACAGCCATTTCTCCAGGTATAAATATACGAAATCATCAGGTTGTACTCCTTCAATATATACACTAAAAAGACTAAAACTAAAAAAAAAAGAACTAGAAATACTTGTATTTAGTAAACTAATTTAGAGATTCAATAAAAACATCCCTCAAAGACATTTTTACCATTTCCTTTCACCACACTTGTACATTTCACTTGTCATGTGGGAAAAATCAAGCATTTGGCACTGAGGAATAATTCAGAGAACCAACTCCAACGGGAGAACAAGATATCTGAGTTGGTGATCAAAAAGAACTAAGGCAGCCCTGAAGGCAATGACCTCCTAACACTGTTCCTAAGGTATTAGAGGGGGAACCTGCCCATTGTCTTCCACACACCAACCCTCAGGCTGAGCAAAGTATTATTTTTAGCCACGTGGTGAATTATGCTTTCCCTTTCATCCCTCTGTTAATCATTCCCCATTTCACACACATGACTCTATGAATAGAGTGGAAAAGCTATAAAAGATCACTGGTCTTCAGGCACCCTCTCCTGATAATTCCAAAGGTCACCATCAAGGAAGGTTAATTTACCCAGTGCCAGAAGGTGCTGAGAGTAGCAGGAGGAGGAGGAGTACTTGACTCTTTCAGTTTAAGTGGTCATATTCCAAAAAATAGTTAAACTCATTAATATTTCTATTTAGGGGAATGCAGCCAAGCAATTTTAGAACAGTATTACTATCCAAATTACAGAGCTTCAAAAATACTTAGGTGAAAATCTTATATACCAGGTTAAATACTTGAGAATATCCAGGGGGGATAAGAGCCTTATAAAACCAAAAAGGGGGAAAGACATAAACTGTCCGGGATAAACATTTTAAAGGTAAGTTAGTTCATTTACCTACATCATTTTCCAAAATTATATGTCCTAGTTAGCCTTCATATCCCACTAATCTCACAGTTGTCCCACTAAGAATTATGCTTTCGAGGCAAATTAATGAACTTAATTTATTTTCTATGATTCCATATTTTGACTTATGTGTTTAGTTTATATGACAAAGATTTTTTTAGCTTCTACTTCTACTTGATAGCGTAGCTTATATTTTTCCAATTCAACATTATTAAAGTCTTCTTGAGACATTTTCATTTGGGAGAGTTCAGATAGCAGATCTTTAATTCTGCCTTCCAGTGGACTTTTTACTTAAGCCATATGATCCTCTTGTAATTCGTGTGTTTTCTGGAGCTGCCGCTTGTGTCTGAAACAAATTAAAATGATGCATTTTTAGTCAGTATATATCCTAGACAATTATTGTATATTTGTTTCTTTTACGTTTGAGCCAGTGCTTCAGAGAGCTATTTTATTTTTCAAAATGTTTTTATTTATTTCTCTTAGAAACATGGTCTCTTTCTGTCACCTGGGCTGGGGTGCAGGGGCCATATCACAGCTCACGGCAGCTTCCAACTCCTGGGCTCAAGCAATCTCCTGCCTCCATGTCCTGAGTACCTGGCACAACAGGCACAAACCACCATGCCCAGCTAATTTTATTATGTTTCATAGATAATAGGAACTCACTATGTTGCCCAGGCTGGTCTCAAACTTCTGGCCTCAAGTGACCCTCCCACATCAGCCTCCCAAAGTGCTGGAATTATAGGCATGAGCCACCATATCTGGCCTCAGAGAGGAATTTTAAATATGTAAAAAAAGAAGCTTAAGTTTAAAATGTTTATAATCAGTGTCAACTAAATTGTTTAATCTGAATTATTGAATAATTCAATCACTCTGAAGTTAGTACCCATGTACTATGATAATCCAAAAAATAATAGAATCAACTAAAAATTTTAAAACCCGAGTAATATAACTTAAAGACAATTCAAAACTATGGGATAATTTCTAAATTACAAATTTTTCCTTTTCCTAATGATCTTGTTATATGCCAACTGGCCTTAATAATCAAATGATTCTCTAAGGAAGAGAATCATTACTCTGAAAGATCAATTTAGTCACACTGATGATGGAAACTAAAAAATGTAAAGGGAGAAACAAGATGCCACCGTCCTTCTAGAAATCTACAAGTCAAATTCCCATAAGGGAAATAGAGGAAACACATGCAATGTACATACCACATAGCCTGCAGTGCAATGAGTGAAAGCACATTACAGGTAAATACACTAACCTGCAAAAATAGATTGACTTCTTCTAATTTTTCTTCAATAATCTGTCTGGCTCTTGCTTCACTCTCCTATTTATACTGTTAAACTTGACAACGGTCTGTCATATTCTTCTCCGTTTGATTTTTCAGATGTATTGCTGCTTGTTCCAACTCCATTTTATTCTTCTGGAGTTTCTCATTTTTTTTTGAATTCTTTTCATAGATAATAATTTTTGTTGAAGAACTTGGTTCTGTTCATCTAGATGTCGACATTTTGAAGATGCAGTTTGCAGTGCATCTGTAAGTTCATCAATCTGCAAGAATAAAATAATATAGTTTGGTAATAAAGTAGGCTGACAATAGCCTAACACAAAACTAATAACAAATTTTGAAATAAATGTACTTGCAAGAAAATGTTATCTATACTGTACTAGATTCCTAATATACAGACACTTGAATTACTTAGAAAATCAAGACGAAAGTTAAAAACACCACAAGTCACAAAAACACATCCTTTACTCTCATCATGTTTGCCACATGACATTTGCTCTTGATCTTAGCCTTTTTCTATGATTGATTGAATTCTTCCCTCCTTACAATGGCTCTTAATACAAAGTCTCTTACCCCTTCCCCCATGGTCATTCCCCAGAATATCTAGACAAGTCTCAGAGACATCTTATTGGGTTATTTAGGCCTCAGTGAATAAATGGCTCCCAGATTATGGCTTTCAAAGTAAGACTCAAATTAATGAACCCCAGACATATGCATTCTAATGCCATAAGCCTTTTTCTGAATGGCAAATGTCATGCAAATTTGAGTTGCACTCCAGGAGTGATAGTTCTTGGGGTTATGAAGCAACTATCTGCCAGTATAAAAGTGACAAAAGCCATATTTTCATTTGAACAAATATGTCTTAATTCAAAGCACTATCTTGTAACCTTTTGGTACTTTATGCAAAATAAGGGACCATACTAAACAACCACCATCATCACCAAAAATACTTGCTGGAACTTCAGTGAAACTAAGTTGGAAAAAATTACTTTCCTTTAGATGTAATGATTATTTGATTTTAAAAAGATGAGTGAAATGCTGGCTTTAAAATATGTCTCCAAGAGTTACAGGTCTTTTGGTATTTGGCTAGCAGGTTTTCTGGTCCTCACTGGAAGACCCCTTGCCAAGAAAAAAAAAAAAAACAGTGTCTACAACCTGCTTGACAGTACTCCCATGAAATTCCTCCTCCTGAATATGAGCTGGCTTTAGTAACTGGTTTCTAGTGAATATAATATGGTGGGACTGCTGTGTGACTTGTAAGGTTAGGTTAGAACATGTAATCCTGCCTCCACCTGACTTCCTGTCTCTAGGGAAGCCTGTCCTTAGAATACAGACACCATATTGTGAGGAAGCCAAGCCACATGGGGAATCCTCCTAAACATGCTCCAGCTGACTGCCCGAGCTACAGTCCTAGCCATAAGCCAGCTCCAACTGCCAGATGAGTGAATGAACATACCTTTAGGTGATTCTAGTCCCCAGGTTCAAGTCACCCCAGCTGTTGCCAAGTGGAGAAGAAATAAGCTGGCCTCACTGATCCCTGCCTAAAACTGCAGACTGTGAACACAATAAATGTTGTTTGGAGACACTGAATTTTGAGGTGGTTAGTTATAGAGCAATAGAGAACTGGTACAGATACTGATACTAAATAGGGGGTGCTGACATTAAACAACATCTATTGAAACATGTAGGATACCTTTTGACCAGGAGGGAGGTGGATGCTAGAAGAACCTAGACAAGAATAAGAATGAAAACCACAAGGCCTTCCAGGAGACTGTTAGTGGAAGCCTGAAGGCCCTGGAAGAGGATGACAGGGAGGGTGTCAAGGTCAGTGAAGAAATGATACTGAAAGAAGAAAGGGCACTTCTGCCACACAGCAGCTAAAGTAAAATCAACAGAAGGGATAAGCTAAAGAAAATTACATAGCAAGGATGCAGGACTTTCTGGGTTCAAGTATTTGTTACCCATTTTTAGCCTCTCTGCATTTCAATTTACCACATACTCATGGTCCCTGACTTAGGATGGCTCAATTTATACTTTTGTAACTTTACAATAGTGCAAAAATGATATACATTGAGTACACCCATCTGGAATGGTAGGTTTGCCTTTCAAGCCTGAGTGTGATGCATAGTCAATGACACTTGTGGGGGGTAGTGAGTAGGAAGTGGTGTGTTTTTGAAGTAGGAGGAATGTAAAAAGTATGCAGCCAAAGGGTAGATTGTGCTGGCTTAAAACCATTTCCATACCTTCTTTCATATTCACCCTATAGATAGAGACATCATAAGATGGCTGATGGAGACACCTAGCACTTGCCTCCTCCACAAAGAGGGACCCGATCAACAAGTAGATGACAGCCCTTGAAGGAATCCTCTAAGAGAGAGCACTGGAATTCAGCAGGGAAGTGACAGGGACCCTCAGAGGAAAGGAAGAAGAGAAAGGGAAGCAGCCAGCCTGGCCAGGGTCAGCTCGGAGCCAGGACAGACTCTCCCTCTCCAGTGGCGCACAGATCCCCAAGGACACCTGCCATCCTAGCCACAGGAGAGCCCTCAGCCCTCACAGGCCTTGAACCTAGAACAGGGAGCAGCCTGGAGACGACACAACTGCACTGTGCCAGAGAGACAATTCATGCTGCGTCCCACTCAGCCCTGAGACCGAAGGTGCCACAGGATGGTGCCATTGTAAGAGTACAACCCCACCAGGCTCCATCCTGCCCTGTGGTCTAACAGCCCCTGCATGTCCACATCCTGGAGCCCTACAGACATCCCCCTATGTACCTCTAGAGAGTAACAGCATTGTGCACCAGCTGGACCCAGTGATGCAGCTGTCCCCCCAAAGCTTTAGCTCACACAACACCCTAAATCACTAGGGACATGTGGTCTGGCCCATGACTGAGTCTGCCCAAGAACAAAGGGACCCTAGGTGCATGCCCCTCAGAGCATTTTGGCCACATAACTGTGGTCACTGCCTGTGACAGTAACCCCACCTGCTCCAGGCCGGGTCCTCTGTGCACCTGTGCACACCTTCAGGGGGCCAGAGGGTTGGCTTGCTCATGTGCACCACAGAAAAGACTGAGAACAGGCCTACCTAACCCGCTGTGACAGGCACCCCTGTGTGCCATACAACAGCCTAAATACAAGGCCAACCACCCTGTTTTAACTACTGACACCACCAGTGCCCACATACACAATCCACGTTCCTGAGAATCAGCCCGCCCTTCCCAGGCCAGTGCACCTTCAGGGGCCTAAGGACAGTGCTACTGCACCACATGCAATTGGGGGCCTGAGAACAGGCCTGTCCTCATTGTTATTATTTTGATTGCAATACTGAAAACCTTGAATAACACCATGAGACCAATATGAAATTTCACTATGATGCTGTTAAGTGCTCCCCAAAAGAAAAAAAGTTATGACATTGCAAGAAAGAAAGATATTGCTTGATATGTCACAAAATGCAGTGTATAGCTGTGGTTGCCACCCATTTGAGAGAAGCATTCATCTTGGAAACACAAGATGTAAACTCATGTATCCACAAATACAGTACAGTAATATAAACATACTTCCTCTTCCTTATGATTTTCTTAATAACATTTTCTTTTCTCTCACTTACTTTATTTAAAATACAGTCTATAATTTGTAGAACATACAAAATATGTGTTAATCAAATGTTTATGTTATTGGTGAGGCTTCCAGTGAACAACAGGCTATTGGTAGTTACATCTTTGGGGAGTTCAAAGTTATATGCAGAGTTTCAGCTGCACAGGGGCGCCAGAGCCCCTACCCGCACAATGTTCAAGGGTGAACTGTGTGAAAGGGATAAAGTAAAAGGTATTCTTTAGAACTAAAATTGGAAGTGTCAGTAAGAACTCACGGTTGTTTTCAATATACTTTGATACAGAAATACAGACTAATGTAAGAATGCATGTGTATGTATGCATACACATGTATTCTGGGCATTGTTCACAGAGGAAGCCTGTGAGCAAGGATGACTCCAAGCCATATGCACACCTACCACAATGCATGCCCAGATCTTGGTTTCTAAATATCATTCTCCCTTTAAGAAATCAGAGCTTCCAAAAACATGGCTGATCCAATGATGTGGCAGAGAAAATGCAAGATAAGCTTGGAACATTGTGTTTTGCCAGAAAGGAAAGAAGTGCTCAAAGAATAATGGGGACAGACCAAAAAGACATGAAGTCAGCTTAAAATAGCTATCACTGACTAAGTCTAGGGGCATTTGTCTACCAAAATTATAACCTTTCCCTTCTCCCCTCGTTGATTGTTGATTTTATTTACCTATTGATGTAAACGAATACAATAAGAAAATAATTATTTGGCAATGGTCATCATAATAACTGATTCAAGAATCATCAATGAATGAAATGTTAAATCTAACAGGTGAAATTCTGAGAAGTAGCCAGACACATATGGAGCCCCAAAATACCTTCACACAAGAGACTTATGAAACGCAAATGGCAAATAGCAACTTTACCATGGACAACCTTGCCACATCCTTCTTAAGCAAATAATCACCATCAACATTGGCCAGGAACAACACCAAGTGACAACACCTTCTTACAGATATGTTGCATGGAGAGGAACTCAGAATCTTTTCTGTGACACTCCTGCCTGAATGGCATAACCTGAATCAAATCATGAGGAAACATCATAGGAACCCAAACTGAGACAAAATCTGCAGGGCAACTGAACTTTTCCCTTCAAAAACATAAAGGCCATGAAAACTCAGGACAGATTCAGGAACTGTCCCAGATTAAAAAAGACTCAAGAAACAGGACAACTGGACACAACACATCATGGACTGTGGCAATCCCCTATCTTGGATTTTCTTTAGCCATCAGGGATGTAATTCAGACAATTGGCAAAATCTGGATAAGGTCTTGTCAACTAAAAAAACATATAAGGTTTCTACTTTAGAAAAAGGAGAGCTTTATGTCTCATGAAGAGTTTTCAACCTTCAGTGGCCACTCTGAAAGGGTGGGAAACACAGCTGTCAGCCACACGCCAGGAACACGTGCTTCAAGGGAGGGACAAGAGGAATAGGATTTTATACTGAGCAGGATGGCTACATATACACAGTTAACAAGCTATAAGAGGAGTCATGAATATTAATGAGAAGAAAACCTGTGCATGTGTAATTGTGTTTGACACCTCCTACCCCATGATGGCTGGAAACTCAGATTTAAGTTTTTTCTGGAGTCCCCTAGGCTGCGAGGGGTCTATTCAGTTAGCAGGGTGCTTAGGATTTTATTTTGAGCTCACACTCTGTAGATTAGATAAATATTGAACCAATTTTAATTTTCTGATTTTGATAATTATACTACATCTATATATATAGGTCTCCAAATTACAAAGAGTACCAAAAAACCTATATTATATATTTATATAGAAAGAAAGGAAGGACAAGGGGGAGAAAGGATAAAGCGAATGTAGTAAAATGTTAACATTTGGGGAATAGTATCCAACGAAGAATTCTTTGTACTATTCTTATAAATTTTAAAAATAGAATACTTCTCAAAATAAATATAAATTTTAAAAATATTAACAAACTCTAAGCCACTCAACCAAATCAACCATGAATCTGTATTGACACAAGTAAATGAATAAATTGAAGGTTTCATGAGCAACACAGATATTCACAGGGTCTCAAATTACCAACCCCACAAAATCCTAATTAATTACTAGGCAAAAAAGTAATTTTACAGACAAGAAACCCAGCACATACCACTGTTAGTGATGAATGCTAACATCACAAGAAATAGGACAAATCAGATGTAGGTTACATGAGAGGAAGCAATGAGAATCTCACAGGATCACTTCTGTGATACTCTTATCCAGAATCATATGATCTAAACCTAATCATAATGAAACCTCAGAAAACTCAATGGAGGGACAGTCTACATTATTGGACATTATTCTTCAAAAGATGCAAGATAATGAAGCTCACGGAAAGACTGAGGAAATGTACCAGACTGAATTGCAGAGTCTCAGAGACAGGACAACTAAATGCAATCCATGGATCTGAATGGGATGCCATTGTTACGAAGGACACTATAGACGATTAATAAAACTTAGAAAGAATCTGAGGATCAAATTATTGCCTGTATTAATGTTAGCATTCTGATTATCAAGGTTGTATTACAGTTATGTAGAACGTCCTGACTTGTATGAATACCAAGTAAAGTAATCATGGATGATGGCATAGTGTCAGCAATTCATGCTCAAATAGATAGTTCAGGAAGACTAAAGATCTCTGCACTTAAACTTGGAACTTGTGTAATTTAAAGAATATTTCCAAAAGTTAATCAAAAGTAAACAAACAGATAAGGTACAAGGCCTTAGGCAGACTTTATTTTCGCCTGAGGGAAGAGCCACATAAATCAGTGCTTAAAATTACAATTCTGTAAGTGGGATGGCACTATAACAATTGCAACACACGTGAACATCGAAAATGACTACAGTACCAGTATGCCAAAATGATGTCTGTCTGAATATAAACCTCTCACTATATATAGTGACAAAAACTGTAAAATAGAAATTAGCCATCAATTAAATCCACTAAAGTATTCTTGAAAATGTGGTTGTTTGGCCATTTAAAGAGCTGACATTTGGGCACCCTGAGTATGTAAAACTCAATAATATTGGGTTTCTTTGTGAGGTCTACTTAAAAGTCTTCCATTACATATAATTTTTCCTTAAAATCAGCATATATTTTCATGATGCTTTTTAAACTAGATCTATAAATTTGATTCATCAGTAGACCCTAGAGAGGAAGCTCTATATGACCCAGATTCCAATTCTGCAGCATCTGAAAAGAAAAAGAAACAATTATATTCTTTTGCTAAAAGATTTCAGAGTAACTAAATGTGAGTGACTAAAAAGAGTTGAGAACTTTATCAGTGTTAATAAGAATGAAAAACACGTATGTACGACTACAATATAAGATGACTATTAAACACTAAGTATCCCTGGCTGCACACTGAGTTAATCATGGCTGTGGCTAAGTATCAGAGCTTCTGGTTTTCTCTTTCTTCATTCATTTATTCCACAACCACGCTGAGAAACAGGCAATTTCCACGCAGGCGCACAGATACCACCCTGACAGGTATTAAACAGGGCACTATTGGAACACACACAAGGGCCACCTGTCCAAGTGTGTGTCAATACTGTAGGCTTTTTGTTGAGGTGATATATGCTGATACCTGAAGGACAAGGACAAAGTGTGCCAGAGAGAGGGAAGAGGCAAATGCAAAGAGCTGGGACTGAGGAAGGACACTGTGCACTTCTAAGGAGTCTAGTTTGGTGAGATGCCAGAGCAGAGGGGCAGAGGAGAGTAAGTGGCAAGATATAAGGCTGAATAACCTGACAAGAACCAAATTGATTTGGGAAGTTTTATTCTACGCCAAGGAATACGGAACTTCTGCTGAGGGCAAAAGTAAACCAATGACAAAGTAAATGACTGACTTAAAATGTCACCTGCCAAGTGACTGCTTATGAACTAAAACTGCTTGGCTAAGTGTTACTAGATGAGTCTGGGGTCTTTTGGCCTCAGATCCCTACCATAGACCTGAGAAGCTGATGAGGCCTTGGTTTTCTGAGAACAGATTTAGGGTGTGGCTGACACTTCCAAAGGGATGCAGGAGTGAAGAAAGTGCAGAGTCAGAAAAAAAGAGATACAGAGACTTCATGAGATGTTTTTAAAGCTATGGAACATGGTGAATTCATGAGGCATAAGTATACCCTTCAGTATGAATGTTTATGTTTTCACATCTTTCATTAGCTGTGTCTAAGAAAAAATATGTAATGTAGTATCTATTAACCAAACAAGGGAAAGGGATGGCATTTCCTACTTACAGTTTATTTCAGAAATCAATCCATTAATCTCAGTTTAACTCATAAATTTTGACGACATACCTTCTAGTTCTTTACTTGTTTTCTTCCAACTCCTGCTGCATCTGAAATGAGTCAAATATTATTTACAATGTTTAAGTAAACCAGACACATTTTCATGGAAACCATATGTCATTTACAAAATATGGCTTTAATACTTGTCCATACTAGACTTGAGGATTGCTTAAACAGAAAAATAATCACATAAATAAAATAAAATTCCTACTTATTTCATGTTTAATAATAAGGAATATATATGTTTAATACTGTCTACTTTAATCTCATAAAAATATAATTAACTTTCCTCTAGTATTGAAATTACATCATTTCAGAAGGGTGATGTTTTATTAGGATAGAGGTTGGATGATCCAAGTGGTATTTTGAAATGAATATGTAATTCTTAGCAAAACTCTGCTCTTTTTAAAAGTTTAAACCATTTTTTCAGTTTAATGGATCTTCTCTTAAAATGAACTTTCCATTTTCAACTTTTAGAAAACTAAAGTCTTAAAGTATGCTCTGCACTATGAACTTTTCTGCATAGAATCTTAAATACACACATGAAGAATGTGGTACTGTCACAATGTCATGTGAAAATTCCCCTGGACAAGAGGAAGTAAAAATATTAAGCTATCTGTATAATGACTAACATTTCTTTATTTATATGGACACAAAGAGATCAGAAAATTTGCTTAAAAAAATGATCAATATAGGCTAGAGCCAGTTTTCAAACTTAGTTCCTATGATTCTTGGATTTCTAGAATTAGAACAGGGAAAACAATACACAACTCCTAAATTATAACTGTGATTTTTTTTCAGAAATTAGTACTGATTTTTTGGAAATGTATCACTAATTATAGTTGTATTTATCTACTTAATTATCTACATTTGTGTGGGAATATTTCAAATGATATTGCAAGTGTCCCCATCCAAAGGGTTCTTACTGAAATCTTCTGTATAAAAGTATTCTCTCCCTGAATGCCCAGAGCAGGGTCTGAAATAGTGCACTGACCATAATAAATTCTTTGTGGTGAGGGTGATAATATGCTATCCAGTGCCATTTCAAATTTTTGACTAAACAGG
Source organism: Daubentonia madagascariensis (assembly GCA_023783475.1). NCBI lineage: Eukaryota > Metazoa > Chordata > Mammalia > Primates > Daubentoniidae > Daubentonia > Daubentonia madagascariensis. The sequence continues at coordinate 22,337 of JAKFHU010002269.1, read as the reverse complement.
TTTCCCAATATTTTGAGAGACTGTTTTCCATAACATTTCTGTGACAATAACATTACAGACAGGCCTTATAAAATGAAAAATGTGACAAGAGCATTACTAGCTGGTCTTGTAAAAGTAATAGCTCAACATCAGATAAAGGGAGAAGCCTTTATCAAAAGAATCTCATATTACCATTCATAAAGACCATGTCAAGTGCACATTGTTACATAAATGACTTGCATTAAGGAAAGACTAATGTAATGATCTCTTCTCAGGTCAGAGAGGAAGCTCAGAGGGAAAAGGGACAGACCCAGAATGCTGCCAGGAGCAGCTCTGGGAGGGGCCCCAGAAGAGGAGGAAAAGGGTGTGGAGTGGTGATGGCTCCACTTTTGTCCTGGCTGGTGGGAGGCTGGGGGGCAGGGGGCAGTTCATTCACATACACAAGTGAAAACTGGCAAATGTTAAGGGATATTTAAAAAGTTCCTTTCATTTTACTCTTGCTTTCCCCTGAAATCACACATTTTCTTCATAGTTCCCTTAACAGAAGCTCAGACTTCTTGTCCTCAGTTGAATGACAATGTAGTGTCTGCTACAGAAAAAGGAAAGAAAAGGAAGGAAAAAGGGGAGAAAAATGTCTTGGGGACATTCATCCCTGTCCTGTTCAGTTAGACAAGGCTGCCGTCCATGGCTTTTGAGGTGTGTAGAGCAATAGCTCCTGAGGAGAAACTGAACACTGCCAGAGGAAATAAACCTAATAACTGTTAATCTCCAGCTTATGCATAATACCAAATCAAAAACTATATTAGCTCTTTCTGGAGTAAAACACAAAAACTATTTTTAATAAAAATGCTCCTCCTTTCTCAGTGGCCTCTCTCTTTATGTCCAGGTGGGGATTATGTTTGCGGTGGGGGAGGCAGGTTCAAGTCCAACATCAATAAGGGAGCACATCCACGGCTTCATTTGTACTCTTCCAATTTTTAAAAATATAAGGTGGTGAGAAAATTATACACAAGTGAACAAGGTACCAGCAATATTTTGCTAATTGGAAGGATTCCCTCATAACCGGTGCTTTTCAAACCACGTCCCACAGAATCTAAGGTTCCACAGAGGACACTGCAGGGTGAAGGGATAAGGAAGTCACAGCTTCAGAGCCCCCAGCCCTCCTTTAACCAGACAGCTCTACTTCTATCTGTCCCATACAACACGGTTTCATGCAATTTTTCTAAAAAAAGACAAGTTCTATTTCTCATAAAATCTATTAAACATGTATTAAAGTCACTGATTTAGTCAAAGTCCCTAATTTTACATAAAAGGTAACATAGGCTCAGAGAGATTGTAGCCTGCCTGAGATTTGCCCTTCTAGGATTTCTTAGGACATGAATTCAGGTAAAGAAACAAGGTTGAGGCCTCTTTTAAGACAGGCTTATGCAACTTTTCTCTGCATTAAGGAGATTATAAAAACACCATCAAAACTATATGCCAGTATACACTGACCAAAATGAATATTTAATAACAATGATACACAACGAAAGCTCGCTGCTATTTTTGATGCATTTTTGTTCAACAATGTTTTAAGGTTTTTGCAATTTTTTTGAGACAAGGCCTCACTGTGTTGCCCAGAGTGGAGTGCAGTGCCTATTTACAGGGAAGATTATGGCACCCTGCAGCTTTGAATCCTGGCTCAAGTGATCCTCTTGCCTAAGCCTCCCAAGTAGCTGGGACTACAGGCATGCACCACTGAGCCCAACTTATAAAACTGTACCCCTAGTCAAAAGTGATCAAACATTACAGAAATATCTGAAAACAAGATCAAGCATAGTCCAACATTTGTTTCCTTACCAACTGTACAATTGACACAGCTTTTCTCTGTTGGATTCATTTTGAGATCCCAGAAATGGATTCTTATTGTGGGTGAAATCACAGGGTTGTCCTGGAAGGTGTTATCAACCACAGCCAAGCAAAAATCATTTAGAAGTAAGCCAAGCAGCTCTAATATACCTTACGTATTAGGCCAGAGTATTCAATTTCTAAAATCTAATTTAAATGTAGGTTGTAAGGAATTTTAAAACGTGTTAGTTTGTTCAGTTTAATGAATAACATTAAGAAATGGGTTCTGTTGAAAACAGAGCTGTAAGAACTTAAAAAAACTGTAAAATTTTTCTTTCTTCTCTTTATTAACACAGATAATTCTGACCTTTAACTTAACATGCATAAGTCAACTAAACAACTCAGTATTTCACCACATCCAAAGAACAATTCCATCAGAAATCTGAAACCCAAAGGAAAAAGGATGACATAACAACCTTGGTCAAGTAATTCTTCATGCCATCATTTGAAGTCCACGGGTGTGAGGTACGAATCATTAAGTTCCCTTGGTATCAGTTCTCTGTTGAGACCTAAACCATTATTAAGAGTTCCACCACCAGGTGACTCTACAACTGGCCTCACAGCAGGAGTGGTAATGAAGGTCTGGTTGCTATTTGGCTGCAGGAAGTTTCCTACTGAGCTCTGCTAGCCTCTCATTAGCTCTGTGAAGATTGCAAAAGGCGAATGCTTAATATTTCATTTCTTCTAAATGACTCCTAAATGATTACATTTTTTAAAAGTTACCATCAGAGTAAATGGAATTTCCATTAAACAGTGTTTTAACTCTGACAGTGCTGTCAGAGCATGGCTACTCTGCAGTTCTTTACCTGCAGTTAAACTTTTAAAAATTGTTCCATTAAGTACATATATTCCCAGGGGAATTTTGAAAAAAAAACAGGAATTCAAAGAATGAAGGGGCCAGGAAATGGCTAGTGATGATGTAATGGCTTAACAGGTAACACCTGCTGCCCTCTGGAACGCTCCACTTACAAGATTCCTGAGGATGCCATTGGAAACACTGGCATTTAAAGGGAAGTGAGATGATGAATACATTAATTTGCGTGACTGAAAGCCATTTCTCCAGGTATAAATAACGAATCATCAGTTGTACTCCTTCAATAATACACTAAAAAGACTAAAACTAAAAAAAAGAACTAGAAATACTTGTATTTAGTAAACTAATTTAGAGATTCATAAAACTCCTCAAAGACATTTACCATTCCTTCACACACTTGTACATTTCACTTGTCATGTGGAAAATCAAGCATTGGCACTGAGGAATATTGAGAACCAACTCCAACGGGAGAACAAGATATCTGAGTTGGTGATCAAAAAGAACTAAGGCAGCCCTGAAGGCAATGACCTCCTAACACTGTTCCTAAGGTATTAGAGGGGGAACCTGCCCATTGTCTTCCACACACCAACCCTCAGGCTGAGCAAAGTATTATTTTTAGCCACGTGGTGAATTATGCTTTCCCTTTCATCCCTCTGTTAATCATTCCCCATTTCACACACATGACTCTATGAATAGAGTGGAAAAGCTATAAAAGATCACTGGTCTTCAGGCACCCTCTCCTGATAATTCCAAAGGTCACCATCAAGGAAGGTTAATTTACCCAGTGCCAGAAGGTGCTGAGAGTAGCAGGAGGAGGAGGAGTACTTGACTCTTTCAGTTTAAGTAGTCATCTTCCAAAAAATAGTTAAACTCATTAATCTTTCTATTTAGGGGGATGGTGACAAGCAATTTTAGAACAGAATTACTGTCCAAAGTATAGATCTTCAATATTACTTAGGTGGAAAGACTAATATACCAGGTTAAATACATGTGAATATCTAGAGAGGAAAAAGAGTCCTATAAAACCAAAAGGTGGAAAGACATAAACAGTTTGGGATGAACATTTTAAAGGTAAGTTTATTTACCTACATCATTTTCCAAAATTATATGATCTAGGTATCTTATGCATCCGACTAATCTGAAGAACCTGTCCCACTAAAAATGATACTTTCAAGGCAAATTAATGAGTTTAATTTAATTGTCCTATGATTCCATATTTTGACTTACGCATGTAGTTTATATGACATGGACTTTTTAGCTTCTACTTCTACTTGATAGAGTAGCTTATATTTTTCCAATTCAACATTATTAAAGTCTTCTTCAGACCTTTTCATTTGGGAGAGTTCAGATAGCAGATCTTTAATTCTGCCTTCCAACTGACTTTTTACTGAAGCCATATGATCCTCTCGTAATTGCTCTATGTGTTCTTTAGCTACCGCTTGTGTCTGAAACAAATTAAAATAATGCATTTTCAGTCAGTATATACCCTGAACAATTACGATGTATGTGTTTCCTTTACCATTGAGTCAGTGCTTCAGAGAGCAATTTTTTAATTTTAGTTTTTATTTCTTTTTTTTAGAAACATGTTCTTTCTGTCACCTGGGCTGGAGTGCAGGGGCCAGATCATAGCTCATGACAGCCTCTAACTCCTGGGCTCAAGCAATGCTCCTGCCTCCATCTCCTGAGTAGCTGGAACTACAGGTACATACCACCATGCCCAGCTAATTTTATTATTGTTCATAGAGACAGGGGACTCACTATGTTGCTCAGGCTGGTCTCAAAGTCCTGTCCTCAAGTGACCCTCCCAACTCAGCATCCCAGTATGCTCATATTAATTTCAGATATTAATTTTTAATATGTGAAAAAAGAAGCTGAAGGTTAAGATATTTATAATCAATATTAACTAAACTAAGTATTTAATCTGATTTATTGAAAAATTCAATCATTCCTAAGTTAGTATCCATGTACTCTAATAATCCAAAAAATAATAGAATCAACATAAATTTTAAAAACTGAGCAACATAAATTAAAAACAATTCAAGAGTATGGGATAATTTTAAATTACAACTTTTTCCTTTTCCTAATAATCTTGTTTTACGCCTACTTGCCTTAATAATCAGATGATTCTCTAGGGGGGAGAATCATACTCTAAAAGATCAATGAGTTATAATGATGATGGAAACTGGAAAATTAAAGGCAGAAACAGATGCCACCTTCCTTCTAGAAATCTAAAGTCAAATTCCCATGAGGGAAATAGAGGAAACACATGCAATGTACATACCACATAGCCTGCAGTGCAATGAGTGAAAGCACATTACAGGTAAATACACTAACCTGCAAAAACAGTTTGACTTCTTTTAATTTTTCTTCAATAATCTGTCTGGCTCTTGCTTCAATCTCTCGTTTATACTGCTCAAGTTGACCATGGTCTGTCATATTCTTCCCCATCTGATTTTTGAGATACAAGGCTGCTTGTTCCAACTTTATTTTATTCTTCTGTAGTGTCTCACATTTTTTTTGAATTGTTTTCATAGACAATAATTTTTGCTGAAGAACTTGGTTCTGTTCATCTAGATGTCGACATTTTGAAGATGCAGTTTGCAGTGCATCTGTAAGTTCATCAATCTGCAAGAATAAAATAATATAGTTTGGTAATAAAGTAGGCTGACAATAGCCTAACACAAAACTAGTAACAAATTTTGAAATAAATGTACTTGCAAGAAAATGTTATCTATACTGTACTAGATTCCTAATATACAGACACTTGAATTACTTAGAAAATCAAGACCGAAAGTTAAAAACACCACAAGTCACAAAAACACATCCTTTACTCTCATCATGTTTGCCACATGACATTTGCTCTTGATCTTAGCCTTTTTCTATGATTGATTGAATTCTTCCCTCCTTACAATGGCTCTTAATACAAAGTCTCTTACCCCTTCCCCCATGGTCATTCCCCAGAATATCTAGACAAGTCTCAGAGACATCTTATTGGGTTATTTAGGCCTCAGTGAATAAATGGCTCCCAGATTATGGCTTTCAAAGTAAGACTCAAATTAATGAACCCCAGACATATGCATTCTAATGCCATAAGCCTTTTTCTGAATGGCAAATGTCATGCAAATTTGAGTTGCACTCCAGGAGTGATAGTTCTTGGGGTTATGAAGCAACTATCTGCCAGTATAAAAGTGACAAAAGCCATATTTTCATTTGAACAAATATGTCTTAATTCAAAGCACTATCTTGTAACCTTTTGGTACTTTATGCAAAATAAGGGACCATACTAAACAACCACCACCATCACCAAAAATACTTGCTGGAACTTCAGTGAAACTAAGTTGGAAAAAATTACTTTCCTTTAGATGTAATGATTATTTGATTTTAAAAAGATGAGTGAAATGCTGGCTTTAAAATATGTCTCCAAGAGTTACAGGTCTTTTGGTATTTGGCTAGCAGGTTTTCTGGTCCTCACTGGAAGACCCCTTGCCAAGAAAAAAAAAAAAAAACAGTGTCTACAACCTGCTTGACAGTACTCCCATGAAATTCCTCCTCCTGAATATGAGCTGGCTTTAGTAACTGGTTTCTAGTGAATATAATATGGTGGGACTGCTGTGTGACTTGTAAGGTTAGGTTAGAACATGTAATCCTGCCTCCACCTGACTTCCTGTCTCTAGGGAAGCCTGTCCTTAGAATACAGACACCATATTGTGAGGAAGCCAAGCCACATGGGGAATCCTCCTAAACATGCTCCAGCTGACTGCCCGAGCTACAGTCCTAGCCATAAGCCAGCTCCAACTGCCAGATGAGTGAATGAACATACCTTTAGGTGATTCTAGTCCCCAGGTTCAAGTCACCCCAGCTGTTGCCAAGTGAAGAAGAAATAAGCTGGCCTCACTGATCCCTGCCTAAAACTGCAGACCGTGAACACAATAAATGTTGTTTGGAGACACTGAATTTTGAGGTGGTTAGTTATAGAGCAATAGAGAACTGGTACAGATACTGATACTAAATAGGGGGTGCTGACATTAAACAACATCTATTGAAACATGTATGATACCTTTTGACCAGGAGGGAGGTGGATGCTAGAAGAACCTAGACAAGAATAAGAATGAAAACCACAAGGCCTTCCAGGAGACTGTTAGTGGAAGCCTGAAGGCCCTGGAAGAGGATGACAGGGAGGGTGTCAAGGTCAGTGAAGAAATGATACTGAAAGAAGAAAGGGCACTTCTGCCACACAGCAGCTAAAGTAAAATCAACACAAGGGATAAGCTAAAGAAAATTATATAGCAAGGATGCAGGACTTTCTGGGTTCAAGTATTTTTTCCCCATTTTTAGCCTTTCCACATTTCAATTTACCAAATACTCATGGTCCCTGACTTAGGATGGCTCAATTTATACTTTTGTAACTTTACAATAGTGCAAAAATGATATACATTGAGTACACCCATTTGGAATGGTAGGTTTTCCCTTCAAGCCTGAGTGTGATACATAGTCAATGACACTTGTGTGGGGTAGTGAGTAGGAAGTGATGTGTTTTTGAAGTAGGAGGAATGTAAAAAGTACACAGCCGGAGGGTAGATTGTGCTGGCTTAAAAACATTTCCATGCCTTCTTTCATATTCACCCTATAGATAGAGACATCATAAGATGGCTGATGGAGACACCTAGCACTTGCTTCCTCCACAAACAGGGACCAAAACAGTAAGTAGATGACAGCCCCTGAAGGAATCCTCTAAGAGAGAACACTGGAATTCAGCAGGGAAGTGACAGGGACTCTTGAATGCAAGGAAGGAAAAGGAAGGGAAGTAGCCAGCCTGGCTGGGAGCAGCTCAGAGCCAGGACAGACACATTCCACCAAGGACAGCTGCCATCCTAGCCACAGGAGAGCCCTCAGTCCTCACAGGCCCTGAACCTAGTATAGGAAGCAGCCTGCAGACCACACAATGGCAGTGTGTCCGAGAGGCAATTCACACTGCGTCCCACTCAGCCCTGAGACCCAAGCTGCCGCAGGACGGTATCATTGTGAGAACCCAACCCCACCAGGCTCCACCCTGTCCTGTGGTCTGACAGACCCTGCATGTCCACATCCCTGAAGCCCCACTGACATCTCCTGCTATGTGCCTTCAAAGGGTTATAGTATCATGCACCAGCTGGACCCAGCGATGCGGCTGGGTCCCCAAAACTCTACCTCACACAGCACCCTAAATCTCTGGGGATAGGTGGTCTGGCCCACAAGGGAGTCTGCCCAAGGAAAAAGGGAGCCTAGGTGCATGCCCCCCAGAGCCTGTGGGCCACATAACTGTGGTCACTGTCTATGACAATAATCCCACCCCCTCCGGGTCAGGGCCTCCGTGCACCTGTGCACATCTTCAGGGGGCCAGAGGATTGGCTCACTCATGCGCACCACAGGGAAGACAGAAGAAGCCTACCTAACCTGCTGTGGCTGGCACCTGTGTAGGCCATATGAGAGCCTGAAGACAAGGCCAACCTGCCTGTTTTAGCTACTGCCACCCCCTGTGCCCACATATACAATCCAGGTTCCTGAGGGTCAGCTGCACTTCCCACGTCAGTGCACCTTCAGGGGCCTGAGGACAGTGCTACCGCCCCACACAATCTGGGGTCCTGAGGACAGGCCTGTCCCAGCTGGCCAGTGCCAATGGCTCCTGCACATGCCTTTCACCTGTTCTGCCCACGGCCATCAGTGCAAACCTGAATACCACACTCAGGGTCCCAGGGATTGGCCCACCATGGCTACTGTCACCACTAGTGCCACATGAGCCACCCAAGAACCCGAGGACCAGTCTGCTGCTGCCATAATGGCTGCTAGACCACATCACCCGGAGGCCCATGCACCAACCCAACCATCCACACCTCTAGGGTACATGAGCTAAGTATACGATCAGCCGCAGTGTTGTACAAAGAACCAGGTACCAGGTAGAAAGAGGATCTACTGTGAATTGAAAGATCATATATCACTCTCATTTCCAATAAGAAAAGCTGACAGCTCAGACCTAATCTTCTCTTTCCTAGATAGGAAAAATCTACAGATCATTCTATGAATTATAATGTGTTGATAAAACATAATGCAGTAAATAGCAGACTCAGTCAGCAGAGCCTGTGACCAAGATCTTATGGAAATGGGAGTGAAGAGGGAGGCTCTGGGTGACAGAGTAAAGGTCTGAATGGAAAAAAAAATATGTATAAATGGACTCCATTTTTTTAAGCCTGCCTTCCCCTCATGTCGTGTAGTCAGCAAGGCAAAAGCTGGCCACGGGCTCCTTCACAAAGCAAAAAATGAATTAAGGACACTCAACTACACTGACTTTTTACTACTATATAAGACAACCGGTCTTATTATACAATACAATTGAAAAAGAGTTCTCATAAAATTTGACTGGTACTGGCATACGAAGAGACATAGATCAACAATTTGAATTGTTATTCCAAAATTAAGCTCTCCCTTTATGAACAATTGATGTCAACAAGGGTAACAAACCACTTACATAGGAAAAGAATAGTTTTTTCAACAACTTGTGCAGGGAAAACTGTATATCCACCTGCAAAAGAATAAAGGTGGACTCTCTCCAATTTCCACATCTGAAAATTAACTCCAAATATAAAAGCTAAATGGAAGAGTTAGCACGACAAAAATATTAGAAGAACACAGAGGCATCAATCTTTGTGACTGCATTTGGCAGTGATTTCTAAGAGAGAACACCACAAAAAAAAAATAGATTCACTCAACTGCATCATTTTAAAAGTTCAGTGAAAGTGAAAAGGCAAGCCAATGAGTGGGAGAAAATATGAGAACATCATATCTTGGATATACAAAAAACACCAACAATTCAGAAATAAAGAGAAAATCCAAATAAAAAATGTGCAAAGGAGTAGACTTTTCTTCCAAAAAGATACTCCCATGACTAATAAGCACATCAAAAGATGCTTAAAGTCATGCCTCATTAGGGAAATGCTAATCAAAACCACAATGAGGTATCACTTCACAATCTCTACAATGGAAGCTTTTTTGAGCAAAGAAATGGAAAATAAGTGTAGGCAAGGATGGGAAGAAATTAGAGCCCTCATACGATGCTGATGGGGACATAAAACCATACAGACACTTTGGAAAATGGACTGGTAGCTCCTCAAAAGGTTAAGCACAGAGTTTCCTATGACCCAGCAATTCGACCCATGAGCAAATGACCAAGAGAAATGCAAAGATATGTAAACACAATTGTATATGAAAGGTCCAAGCAGCATTACTAATAATATCCAAAACATGGAAATAACCCCAAAGTCCATCAGCTGACGAATGGATAAATGAAATGTCTGGTATGGCTACACAATGGAATATGAATCAGCAGTAAGACATTAAGGACTGATCCAACTTTTTTCAAGATGGCTGACTAGAAGCATCACCAGCACACTTTACCTTATCCACATAGAAGAACCAAAATATGTGCAATCACATGTTGAGTATGTTGTCCAAGAGGCAACACAGGAGTTCACTAGAAAAGTGAAAGGATATTCCAAATTCTGGGAAGGACAAGGAAAATAAGCAGCTCACATGGCCGGGAGTGGCTGAAAACTGGGAGTGAATCCACGATGCAGGTGAGGGTGATTCAGTTTCTTTCTGACATCCACGTTCCTACTGGGGAATCGTTCCATCCACACCAGGAGAGAGCACCTTGACCCCCCAAACCCTGAATCTAAGTTAGGGAGTGGCCCGGGGACTCTGAGAAAAAATACAAGCGATGTAAAATTAAGGGCTAGGATTGTTCTGCACAGACAAGAAGTGCTGAAGTGTAAAGTCAATGAGAGAAAGCTTCACAAGGAAGGGGAAATTGTGTGCCAGGTCTGAATAAATGAGGCTTAGATGAACAGAAACTGAAAAGGCAGAAAAAATGGCATGAGTGAGGCATAGAGATGGTGACACCAGCCCAAAGAATTCTGAGGACACAATCCAGTGGCAGGGTAATAACAACATATTTATGTCCACAAAGTAACTTGGAAATGAATCTTCATAACAACATTATTCAAAACAGCCCAAAAGTGGAAGCAAACTAAAGGTCCATCAACTGATGAGTGGGTAACTGGTACAGCCATACAACAGAATATTGATCAACTAAGAAAGAACTGAAGTATTGATACATGCTACAACACACATGATCCCTGAAACATTATGAAAGAAGCCAGTCATAAAGTATTACATATTCCATGACTCTATTTTTACGAAATGCCCACAACTCGCAAATTGACAAAGACAAAAAGTAGATGGTGATTGCCCAGGAAGCAGAAGGTGGAGGGACGTGGGTGGAGGGTGATGATGGCCAAAGGATATGGAGTTTCTTTTCAGGGTGATGAAAATGTTCTAAAATGGATTGTGGTGATGGTTACACAACTCTGTGGATGTACTGAGAGACAGCGAATTATGTTCTTTAAATGGGTGAACTGTATGGTATGTGAATTATATCTCAATATTTCCTTAACTCTCCATTTTGCATGTGCATACTATACATGATCTTAATATTTCTATGCTTTTTAACAATTTTTTTCTTTTTATTGATTTAGGGCATACAAGTGTAATTCTGTTACGTCAATGTATCGCGTAGATGTAAAGTCTGGGCTTTTAGTGTAACCATCATCTGAATGGTGTTCATTGTATCCATTAAATAACTTTTCACCCCTCGCCCACTCCCACCTTCCCACCCTTCTGAGTCTACAATGTCTATTATTCCACTCTCTATGCTTATGCGTGCACATTATATAGCTCCCACTTACAAGTGAGAACATGTGATATTTGACTTTCTGTTTCTGTTTCTAAGATAATAGCCTCCACTTCGATCCATATTGCTGCAAAAGACCTAATTTCCTTCTTTTTATATTCTATGCTTTTACAATCCATCTAAAATGAAAGGAAGATGAAGGAAATGCCTACATTTTGAAATAGTCCATCAATTAGCCTAAACATTTGCATTTTGGAGAAAACAGTATAATGGCCTTTCTGTACAAGTTGTCCTGAAATCCATGAAATAAATATACACAGATTCTGTATCCATTCTCAAAATTAAAGATAAGAAATATTTTCTGGAACATTCCATTAAACATTATCCTCTGGGTTAATCTGGCTTCCCTCACCATGGCAACAGTGAAATCACTAAAAATCACTGTTGAACAACAGCAACAACAAAGGGTCTCAACTTCTGTGAGGAATGATGTATAATTCTCAACTTTCCTAAATGTGTTGTAAGAAAAAACATGTTTAATCATAAGAAAAAGTGGCAGAATGACAGAGTTTAGAAAGTAAGTGCATTATAAGGATATATAACTATAATAAAATGAATTATAATGAAAATAAAAATAAAAGCTGTCCACTGAAATCACTATCCTAAAACACTTTATGTTACTTAACCAGCTACAGATGAACTGTTGACATGTTATATTTCATACATACTTGACTTCTGATTTGATCTGTTCCCTTCTTTGAATCCGATGTCCTATCTTCTAAAGTAATACGACGTGATGGAACCTCTATGAAAGCTTCTGACCTTGATTGTTTTTTCAGGGTATTAGCCAGTTGTTGTTGAAGATGTCTCACAACTGCCTGATAAGATATGTTTGTTACTGATTTTATAAATCATTTTATTATTAAATTAAGAATATTTAACTCTACCACAAATACTTTGAAAAATATCACCACATACATCGATTCACCTTCTTTTCCTCATGTGCACACATTCCTGTTTATGACTGAATTCAGTTAATGTCCCAGAAGGTGTCATCTTCCTGCCAGATCGTTATTCTGTTATGTAATCAACAGATTCAGCCCCACTATTCAATTGCCCTCTGAGGAATTGCAATGTTTAATAACCTAATGAAGTCTCAAAAAGAAATGGGGATGTGGGAGAGACGGACGGTGGTCAATTCTACACTGTGGAACGCTTTCCTTCTTTTTTATTAGAAGTTTAATCAACCTCAGCGGTCTTCACATATTCAATCGCCTGCTCAAATCCTTCCTATAGATTCCTCTGTCAGACTAAAAGTAAAATTTCTATGGCCTTCAAGGCCCTAGGACACCTGGCCTCTACACTACTCCCTGACCTCAGCTACAACTCTCTCCCCTACTCACTTCATTCCTATGTGTGAATCCTTCCACCCCCCATTTGTCTGAAAATGGGGATCCAATGGCAAACTCACAAATCGCAGATAGCTACAACTGTCTTTGTACTAGACAAGGTACAAAGGATAGGCATTGAGCCTTGAAATGAAATTTATGAGCAAATTACATGTAAAAGTATTCAAAGTAAATTATACATACCATAGGAGAAAGATTAAATCAATTATGATTTTGCTAAAATTCACCACATTTGTCCCACATTATGATTTAATAAGTAAACTGCCTTTAACGAACTGAGAGGCCATAACAGCACATGATTTGAGATTGAAATATTTTCACATATAGGTCAAACTGACATGAATTGAAATAAAATTATACCAACAAAAATATGTAAAAAGCTACTGAAGGAAAAGTACTGTGAGCTACGACAGTACAGTTCAGTCCATCTCTGAAAACTGGACTTAACTGTGTCAAAGTAGCCCACTTAATTGAATCTTAATTACAAAATACTCACTTCAGTACAAACTTTATCATGGTCTTAAAATGGGGCAATATAAAGACATTAAAATTGTATTTTCAGCAGTGTAAATCTGCATTATCAATATTAGCCTATATTGACAATTTGTAACTTAACCTCTCATAGGTGACACAATGTCTTTCCTCAAAGAAAAGCATCTCTCAGCTCTAACTTTTATTTGCTGGAAACAAGGTATGTCTCTAGGCTTATAGAGCAAACACTCTTATCATCTAGATATTTTTATATCCAACCAGATCCAACATTTAGCCACAACCAAATAGTACTTTAAATTTTTCTTTCAGGAGGTTTGAAAAACATTTACCATTCCTGATACTTACTTCTATTTCTGCATTCTCTTTTTCACAATGATACATTCTTTCTTTCAAATGACCACATTCACTGATGAACTCCTGAAGTTTTCCTTCCAGCAGCAGAGTCTGCTTTTCACTCCCAGCTTGAGGGTTTTTCACAATATCCTGAAATTGGTCCTGGATATCATTTACTGTCTCATCTTTCTGGTCAACTTTGTTGTGAGCAGCATCCAGTTGCCGCCGAAGCAACATATTTTCTCTTCGTAGTTGACATAATCTCTCCTTTAGAGATTCCTGCTTGCCAGTGCATGCATTCACTTCGCCTTGGTCATTTTGACACCTTTGTTCTATTTCCTTCATTTGACACTGTGTTTGCCTTAGGTCTCTTTGTGCACCTTCTAAAACCAGTGTCTTTTCTCTGAGGACATCTCTTGTGTGATGAAGCTCAGTTTCTAGGCTATCGATCTTCCTTTCTGCTTTAGAAAATTTTTGAGAAAGAATCTCATTGTTTTCTTTTAGATTCGATACATAAAATTTCATTTTATCTTGTAAGTGAAACCACTCATCTCTTGCTTTCTGGAAAGCAAGTTCTAGGTGTCTTTTTGATGTCTCACTTTCATCTAGATCACGTGTAGCGGCAGTCAGTCTAGAACCGTAGGATTCAACTTCTCCCTTCAGTCTTTCCTTGTTTTGTGCTTCATTCTCCAGTTTACACTTCAGCATCGAATTCTCAGCGGTCAGAACACGAAGCTGTTCACCATACTGAGATACGGTTTTAGTAAATGTGTCCACAGTCAGTTTTATACTCATTTGAAAGTCATCATCCTTTTCTTTTGCAATTTCCATGTCCTTGAGATATTTGTTTTCATTTTCCTGGTTCAGATATTTTACTTTATCTCTCTCCATTCTTAGCATGGCAATTTCTTCCTGCAACATGCAATTTTTATGGAGCAGATCTTTTTCCTTTTCTTGGCTATGAGAAATCTAAGGAAAACAAAGGAAACATTTAGCTAGCTCTCAATACAAGGACCTGTCATGATTTTCTCTGAAATTAAGGGATAATCTGTTGATTTATACAATGAAATGGTTGCAATAAGTGGATATGCAACTGGAAAAGAAGTTCGATCAAAACCTCCCCCTTTATTAAGCATAAATTCCCAAAAGATCAAAATTTTATTTGAAAACAATTAATCCATGAATATAATAAAGAAACCATTACAGGTTTTTTAAGAATCTCAGAATTGGAAAAACCTTTCCCTGAATTACAATAAACCCAAAGACATAGAATGAAAGATTCATAAATTTGACTATATTTAAAAATTGGTTTTACAGTCTAATATCTTACCTATACACTACCCCACGGTAAGAGCCTTAGGTCTGCATATATTTGGACAGATGAAATTTCCCAAAGTTCTTTACGTTCCTTTCCCCTGAGACTATTCTATAGATAGTCTACTTTTCTAACATTTTTATAGTCAGCTATAAGAATTACATTGATTGATGAACAATATGTCTAGGCACTGTACTAAGCACTTCTACATACATCAATGAACTCATTGAGTTATCACAATTCTGAAAGGGAGAGGCTAAAAATGTAAGCAAGCTGCAGGACTTCCCCCAGGTCTTCTGACTCTACTTCTAGTGCTCCTCCACCAAATCACAGTTACTTCTGTGGTGTAAATACATAAATACAAAAGAAACCTTTTATTTCAAAACACCAATGATAAATAAGATAAAATTTATACAGCTCTTCTAGGAAATCATGACTTGCCATTGCAGTAACTTTTGTTTCCTCTTTATAATGTCTGAAGCAGTAATAAATGTGAAATAGGGGAAAATACACTGAACTATTTTAGTAGGAGCAAAATACTTATTAACAAATTATTACTAAGTATATGCCAGAGCATATTATTGTTTTCAAAAGCTCTTTGTACTGAAATAAGATACTGCTTGGAGCAAAATGTTACTCTTCTCAGAAGTGAGTAGAATGATATCCCAAATATGATCTCTGAACTGGCTGTCCATTTCCTCCTCACCTATCAGTGGAGGTAACAAACTAACCTCTCCATTAACGTATCAAGGGGATGAAATCACTTACAAAAACTAGAACTTGTATTGTTAGTAGTACGGGATTTGAAATTATGAAAATATTATCCATTCCCATGAAAAATACTAAAAGCCTCTCCCCTTTGGATGAGGCCATTGTGAGTGTCACTACTCAACCGTAACAGAGGAATGGAGTTGAAATAAGAACAATATTTTATCCCATGGGCCAAAAATGCCACCACCTCCACTTTTTCTTTTTTATATATATACACACACACATACACACACACGCACACACACACATATATACATACACATAAACACATACACATGTATGTACATACATACTGGGCTCAAAAATCCTCTATAATTTCTACAATCCATGTACTTGGTTGTTTAAAATATATACACATACAAATACATACATACACGTATTTGAAAATGTCTAAAGAAAACACCTCAGAATTCATTTTCTTTAGAGCCATTTCTATCTCCCTCTGTTTGCAATAGTGACTGTTCAGAATCCCATCCTGTAATAGTCTGGCATTCTATTCTCCGTACAGCTGCCTCTGAGTGTCATTTTCCTTTTGTGTACCTACAGATACATTAAGTATCTGGTCTAATAGCATTGGGGGAGAAAGTCTAAAAGATTCATTAGGAGCATAGCCTTCAATAAAACTGTTAAAAGGAAGAAGCCTATTGAAACACAAGGTCCTTTATCCCTCAAGAGTTAATCTAATTTCAATTAATAAATGACAGCTAAATTCATCAAAGAGCAACAGTTCTTAAATACAGGCAGATAGAGGGTTGTGAAAAAAAGGACTACACAGAACATTAAACTAATTTTGGTATAGTTTCAAAGCTATTTAGCCTCTTATTTTAACATAAAAATACCTAAATTAACATTTATGTTAGTGATTAAAGTCAACTTTACCTTCCCTTCCTTCATGCAGAAAAGATACACTGAGCATCAATTAGATGCTAAGTTTTATAATAAATCATTTTAGCTATTAATATAAATGTCATAGTTCCTTCTTAAGATGACATAACAGGTTTGTTTTGTTTTAAACCTAAATAGTATGTATTAAATTATAAGTAAAACTGATGAAATGAAGTTAAAATGTGAAATTTTTACCACAGATTAATTTACCTGAGACAAATAAGTTCTCACTGTCCACAATTCCATATCTCGCTTTTTCAGAGTCAGTTCAAGTTGTTGTTTCCCTTCAACCTCTCTCCTATATTCCTCTTCTTTTCTTCTTAACTCTTCCCTAATTTGTTCACAAAAGATCTCAGCATTTCTTCTCTTCTCTTCTTCTTCTTTTAAGGTAAATCTGCAGTTAAACATGCTTATCTTAAAATTTGTTTTGTTAGAAAATAAAAAGTTCATTTTATGATCTGCCTCTTCATATGTTGGTTTTTTTATCCTAATAAAATATCTATGTTCTTGAGTTTTTTCTTTGAGATCTCATCATTTTAATTTCTCCCTTCAGTCTTTTCCAGATGACTTATACTTGAAAGGTATAAGTGATGAAAGAACATTCTGCTAACTGGCAGGTTTCTGTTACTAGAAACTCTGGCAAATATTATAGAAAAGGATAGTGGAAATTATTCAGTAAAGGTACAAGTTGAAAATTACCTTTTTTTACACACAGTCATTAGTACTCCTCAATTAGGACAGATCATTTTAAGATAACTAATTTTTTTTAAGTTACTGTTTAAAAACAAGTTTATACATTCACTAGAAATACATTTTCATTTTCATGAAATATTGCAGGTGTTCTTAACAATAATTTACAGTGTAACACAGCACCTTCAAATGTCTTTCACACAACCTACATCTATAGATTACTATAAGACAAGACTAGGCTAACAAGTCCAATATCTGCTACTCCACACTATTTTATGTTTCTTTGTTTGGTAATGCTTTCAACTTGACTTGTTCATAATTATGTATTTTATGACCAGTTTTAAAATACCTTTGGGAACAAGACAGAATCTAACATTTCATTAAACAATATAGGATAATATGTGTTTTCAACACAGAACTTTAAACCAATTTAATCTGATATGAGAGAGGTATTGAATAAAGTAATCAATAATGACTTTCCATTTTACTTTTTATTCCATGCATATTCAAATAAAACTGTACACATGTTTTAAACATCATACTGGATTTAAAAAATGGTCATTTCATACTCTGTTGAATTGTAAATTAATGTAAACTTTCTGAGTACAATTTAGAAATACTGACCAAGATATTGAAAAAGTTCCTACACTTTAACCACAGAAGTCTATATTGAAGAATTTCTTCAAAGTAAATAATTAGAAACACAGAAAAAGGAGGGGATGGGTAAACTCACACCTAATGGGTACAATGCACACTATCTGGAGGATTGGCACACTTATAACTTTGACTAATACAGTACCAAAAGCAATTTACATAACTAAAAAGTTTGTACCCCCATACTATTCTGAAATAAAAATAATAAATAAAAAAATTTATATCAGAGATGTGCTTAGAAGCATTAATTATAAAACAAAAAATTTTAAAACCCAAAATACAATTTCTTAAATAATAAGATTTCCCTGTGGTGGACTGATATATAATCATTCAAAGTATGATTTAAAAGAATATGCATTTAATTATTAGTAGAAGTATTCACAGGTAAAGACTTATCATATTGTTTGAAGAATTTCACACTCTACAACACCATAAAGTTTTCTCCCATTTAACCCCAGAAGGTAAATCGGCAATTACACAAATTCTCCTACATATCTTTAGTATAAAGTAAACAGTACAAATATTTCTTTAAAAGTAGGATGTCATACCTCACAGTGCAGAGTTCATGTTCCCATACAACTTTTTGATGCTCTAACTGTGATTTTATTTCTTCTGTTTTTGATAGCTCCTTTTGTAGTACACCAACTTTACTTTCCACTTTTTCCATTTTCACTCTAAGTTGTTCACAGTGAGTTTTTTTAAGTTCTATTATTCTTTCATGTGAAAGAAATGCATCCCGCATTTTCATCAGGCTAACAGATTCTGAATTATGGAGAAAACAAGATGGAAATAAAATATGTGAGTTCTTTTGGGATATAAAGTACTACAACACATGTTAACATTCACTCATTCATACACTGAACCAATATATACTGAGTACAGTGTGGAAGACATTGTATAGTACTAAGCTCTGTAGATAAAACAGACAAGACCTTGTTCAATGCTTAAAGTGTAGTGAAGAACAAAGACAAAAAAGTGACAACTCTAATTCAGATAGATGCCATAAGAAAACAGAGTTCTATGATCACATGAGAGAATTTGATCTCTACTGGGCCCAGGGAAGATTTCCCTGTGGAGGAAATGGCTACACAGAGAAATGAAGGATGAGAAGGAAGCAGCTAAGCAGAGGGGGAAGAAAAGCATTCTAGGCAGTCTACGGCACGAGATAAAGCTCTGTTGCTTCTAGCCAAGATGGAGTAACAGGTGCTGATTTACCTTCTTACCTGAAACAACCAACAACAAAACAGACAAAGTACATTAAACAATGATTTTCAAGACAGTAGACTTCAGGCAATGAAGACCAGGATCCCTGAAAGACAGGGAACGAATGAAGTAAGCCCAGGAATGCCCCACTTCCCTGTCTTGACAGAGTTTCCAGGCCACGATGCAGGGAACAAAAACTGATCCAGAATCCACCAGACTCCCTGAGTTGGTGTGATGAAGCTGAGAGTCTGGTAACACCAAGGCAGACAGGGATCACAGGACAGAGCACTGAAGAATAGAGAGAAGCACAGGGAAAGAACCCTGGAAATCTTCAGATATTCCCTCTTGGGTACTTAGTAGAGGAATGAACAGTGAGTTCATGGGTGCTAAGGAACTACCTAACACCAAGGGAAAAACAATCTAAACTAATAGAGGAAACCATTCCTGGTGCTCACACAGGACCAGAAAGACTGTCCATTCCCATAAGCCAGGCTGCAAAAACTCATACCTTACAGGACAATGAATAATCAGAAAGGTCTTCCTTTAGGAGTTGGGTATTAGCCCAAATCATAAAGGCAAGACAAGAAACGATCAAGCTGTTTATAAGTAACTCAACTGTGTCCCCAAATAAAGCTCTAGAAGTAGCAGCATGAAGATATATTTAAAAACACAAATTGCACTTGTACAGGTGCAAATTACAATGTCAGAAAAGAAAATTACACTGAATGGAAATAAACACATATTAGACATCAGAAAAGAAAAGATTCATAAATTTGAGGTATCAGTGAACTATGAGAAAACTTCAAGCAGCTAATATATATAAAATCCCACAGAGGGAATAACATAGATAGAGAAAAAAAACAAAGGAATAAATGGCCACAAACACTCTTGATATTACAAAAAAGAAAACTCCCTCGTGAGCATGGCTGTAAAGGTTCAACACATTTTTGGATCAACCAAGATATCCTCCAATAGGTGAATGAATAAATAAACTGTGTTACAGCCATACAATGGAATACTATTCAGCGCTAACAAGGAATGGGCTATGAACCCATGGAAAGACATGGAGGAATCTTAAATGCATATTACCAAGTAAAAGAAGCCAATCTCAAAGGAAACTTATTGTATGATTCCAACCATATGACACTCAGGCAAAGGCAACACTATGGATATGGTTAGAAGGTCAGTGATTGCCAGGGGTTGGGGAGGGCAGGAAAGTATAAATACGCAGAACACAGAGGATTTTTATGGCAGTAGAAATACTCTGTATGATACTATAAGGATGGATACATAGTATTATAGTTTTGTCAATACCCACAGAATGTACCACGCCAAGAGTGAACCCTAACAAAAACTATGGACTTTGGGTGATTATGGTGTGTCAATGTAGGTTCATCGATCACTAATGACTGTACCATTCTGGTGAGGGATGTTGATAATGGAGGAGGTTATCCCCATGTGTGGGGGTACAGGGATACAGAAAATCTCTGTACCTTCTTCTCTATTTTCCTGTAAAACTAAAAGTGCTCTAAAATAACAAGTGTTTAAAAAGTATCCTCAAAAAACTTCAGCAAATCCAATACAAGAGTACATTAAAAGGATAATACATCATGAACAAATGGGGTTTATCCCAGGAATGCAGGCTTGGTTTAACATTAAAAATCAGTGTTATTTACCACATTAATAAAGTAAAAGAGAGGAACCATATGATCACCTCAGTAGAGGGAGGCATTTGATAAAATTAAAAATTCATTCCTGATTTAAAAAAAAACTCTTGGCAAACTAAGAATACAAGGGAACTTCTTCAGCATGATAAAGAGCATCTATGACAAACCTACAGCTAACCCATGTCACAGTGAAAACCTGAATGCTTTCCCTAGAAGATCCGGAAAAAAACAGGCATATCTGCTTTCACAACTTTGATTCAGCATCAAAGATGAAACCAATAAAACAGAAAAAAAAACCCAAAAACTCCTAACAAGTGCCATCAGGCAAGAGCAAGAAATAAAAGGCATCTAGGTTGGAAGGAAGAAGTAATACTGTCTATATTTACAACCATGATCACATAATAGGGGTGGTAAACCCCAACCTATGGGCCAGCTTCTTGCTTTTGTAAATAAAGTTTTATTGGAACACAGCTCTGTTTATTAATTAATGTATTGTCTATGCTGTTCTCATGCTACAATGGCAGAGTTGATTAGTTCCAGCAGAGACCACTTGGACTCAAATCCAAAATATTTACTGTCTTTAGTAAGACAGTAGTTTGAGAAAGAAATGTTTTGACAGCCTTTGGTCTAAGAAGAAAGTCTGACTGAATCCACCAAAAAAGCTACTAGAAGTAACAAGCAAGTTTAGCAAGATCAGAGAATGCAGAATCAATATACAAAAATCAACAAATAACCAAATTGAAATTTTTAAAATATCATTTACAATGTCATCAAAAATGAAATACAGATCCTACACACTAAAAACTACAAAATATCACTGAGAAAATTAAATACAACCTATATAAATGGAGAGATAGACTCTGTTCAGGAGCAGAGAGATTCATTATTGTTATGATGGAAATTCTCCCAAAATTAATCTACTGATTCATCACAATCCCACTCTAATTCCTATCAGGCCAGCAGACTTTTTTGGTTTGTTTTTAATTGACAAGAAGACTCTAATATTCATGTGGAAATGCAAAGGATCTAGAACAGCCAAAATAACCCTGAATAAACAACAAACTAGAGGGCGGAATTCAAGGCAATTATAAACCTAATCAAAGCAGCCTAATACTAATACAGGCTGAGAATTGCTATCCAAAACAGTTGGATATTGAAGTGTTTGGGACCAGAAGTGGGAATAGTTTGGGAATAGTTGGGACTAGAAGTGTTTTGGATTTGGGTTTTCATTGGATTTTGGAATATTTGCATACACATAATGAGACATCTTGGGGATGGAACCCAAGTCTAAACAAGAAATGCACTTACGTTTCATAAACACCTTATACACATAGCTTGAAGGTAATACTTTCAATGATTTTGTGCATAAAACAAAGTTTGTGTACATGAGGTTGAGTGTGGAATTTTCCACTTGGTGGCATCATGTTGGCACTCAAAAAGTTTCACATTTTGGAGGCTTTAAGATTTTGGATTTTTGGATTAGGGATGTTCAAACTGTATATAGAAATCCAAATAC
>JAKFHU010002266.1:0-36069 GCA_023783475.1 Daubentonia madagascariensis | reverse complement strand
ATATTCTAAAATGTCTACCATATTTATAAAATTTAAAAATGATGTTATATCGTTTAAAATAATGACTTATTAAAATATTTTTTTGTTTGTTTCTTTCTTGGTTAAGACTTATGAGTTTGAAAACAATAATTAAAACTATATTTTGATCTCTGTTCTGTGTTGTATCTAATTTACAGAGTATAATAATGGTTAACAGAAAAATAACTTGAATGATATTTGGAATCTAAGTGAACTGCTAAGATAAATAAATTAGATAAGTTAGGTAAATATAAATGGGATAAACAAATCAAATTTTCATATGATTTAGAATCTTCAGTCATGTTGTGTTAGGAAAATGATCATGAAATGTCTGAGTCATTTATGAAATACTAAAACATTTTGAGCATAAATTTAAGTTTATATATCTTTATCTTATTTTTTCTGTTTAAGAATAGTAATAAAATTGGGGACTGATAACAGTTCAAAGTTACTTTAACTTTCTAGATTTGATTTTTATAAGAGTTGACATTATGATTAGTATATGTAATTGAGATTGCTGGATAGGGGGAGACAATTTTATATGAAAAATAAGATTAATAGTTTTGTTGGAAGGGATGGTTTCATCTACTTTGTTGATTTTAAAACTATTTTAGATTAGATGGGTAAATGATGATTAAAATTAAATGGGTATAAAAGGTTTATAAAAGTAAATAAAAGATATATAAAAGGTATACAAATCTTACAGTCAAATTGGTTAAAATTAGATGGATCTGTTTATAAGATTTATTAAAATTAACTTTATCAGTAATACATTAATACAATAAAAATTTGGGTTATTCATTTGAACTAGATTTTCATATGACAGTAGGAAAAGCAAGATTTAAGAATAACAAAGGATTTTTTTGTTCACCTTTTGAATGAACTGCAGAAAGGGAGGGAAGGAGAGAAAAAGACAGATTCACCTGGCCTCCTAATTTGCATTTCAGTTTGTCTTTATTAGGTCTTATGATTGGGAAACTGAATGTCCTCTATCAAAGGATAAGATTTTTGTTTTTAAAATGTTTGAATTATCAGTATGGTTAAGTAAATATCTATAATTTTATAGTAACCTGCAATCTTGTTTTGTAACCACATTGGACAATTTATGACTTTCTGCTTTTAAACTTTCACTAAATTTTTTTTTTTCCAGAATATCATGGGGGTACAACACTTCGGCTATATATATTGCCCATGCACTGCCCGTGTCAGAGCTACAATCATGGTCATCCCCCAAACTGTGCTCCCCGCATCCATTCAGTGAGAGTTTTCCCCATCCCCTCCACCCCCCTCCCGCCTGCCCGCCCCCTGATGAATATTATTGCCCTGTGTGATGTAAGTGTTGATCAGTTAGTACCAATTTTATGGTGAGTACCAGTGGTGATTGTTTTTCCATTTCTGTGACACTTCGCTTCGAAGAATGGGTTCTAGCTCCAACCAGGATAATACCAGCTGTGTTAATTCACTATTGTTTTTTATTGCTGAGTAATACTCCATGGTATACATATACCACATTTTATTAATCCACTCATGTTTTGATGGGCACCTGGGTTGTTTCCACATCTTTGCAATTGTGAATTGTGCTGCTATAAACATTCGTGTGCAGATGTCTTTATTATAAAATGTCTTTTTTTCCTTTGGGTAAATACCCAGTAGTGGGATTGCTGGGTCAAATGGTAATTCTACTTTTAATTCTTTGAGGTATCTCCATATTCTTTTCCATAGAGGTTGTACTAATTTGCAGTCCCACCAGCAGTGTATGAGTGTTCCTATCTGTCCACATCCCCGCCAACATTTGTTGTTTGGGGATTTTTTGATATGAGCCAATCCCACTGGAGTTAAGTGATAATCTCATGGTGGTTTTGATTTGCATTTCCCTGATGATTAGAGAAGTTGAGCAATTTTTTATATGTTTGCTGGCCATTATTCTGTCTTCTGTGGAAAAGTTTCTGTTCATGTCCTTTGCCCATTTTTTAATAGGGTTGTTTGATTTTTTCTTGTTGATTTTCCTAAGTTCTGTATAGATTCTGGTTATCAGCCCTTTATCAGAGGTGTAGCATGCAAATATTTTCTCCCATTCTGTAGGTTGTCTGTTCACTCTAGTGATAGTTTCCTTGGCTGTGCAGAAGCCTCTTGCTTGAATTTTTCAAGAAACTAAGGGGTTCTCTAAGTGCAAGGAAGACAGTCCTTATTACAAATCAGAAGGAGGGGAAAGCTGGGTGTGGTGGCTCATGCCTGTAATCTTGGCACTTTGGGAGGGTGAAAAGCAGCCTGGGCAACATAGCTAGACCCCATCTCTAAAAACAAAAAATTAGCCATGGATGGTGGTGTGTGCCTGCATTCCTAGCTAGTCAGGGGGCTCAGGAAGGAGGATCATTTGATCCCAGGAGTTTGAAGCTGCAGTAAGCTATGATCATGCCAATGCACCCCAGCCTGGGTGACAGAGTGAGACCATGTCTCTAAAAAAAATTTCTAAAATCTGAGAAAAGGAAGGGAATAAAAGGACATTTCAATCATTCTGTTGTTTCTGTTGCTGCATTGTTGCTATTGAAACTGGTTCTGCAGCCAGGTAATGATTGATCTTTGCTACTGGGATGCCCTTGCTGACCCAGATTCCTCAATCTTCATGGTGATGCTTACTTAGACTTCAGAGTTACTTTTTTTTTTTAGTTCATATTCGAATGCTTATGTGCTTGGCCATCATTCCCAAAGCACGAGTACCCTACTCTGGCAGCCAGGACTCGTAGTTTTAGCCACACATGAAGTGAGAAAATTGACCCCTCCCTCACACTCAAAACCTTCTGTGGAGCCCTCATCTTAGCCTAGTCTTAGCCTAGACCTTCATGGTAGGTTATCCTTTGAGGCTCTTGTTTGTCTTTTCTCTAGCAAGTAGTAGTTGGGATTGTTCTAAAGTATCAGGGGGGTTCAAATAAAGTTACAGAAAGAGATCAGAATTTCCTTACTTCTTTGCTACCAGATGTGTACCCTGAGGCTGCTTTCTATCCTGTGTAGCACCTTTTCTTAGGCAGTGAAAGATCCCATATTGTCCTTCCCCAGAGTAATGGGCACCAGCTCACAGTTGGACTATCAAGTGATCTGTTTTTCATAATAATGAAAACCTCCCAAGCTACTTGCATCTGAATA
Source organism: Daubentonia madagascariensis (assembly GCA_023783475.1). Classification (NCBI taxonomy): domain Eukaryota; kingdom Metazoa; phylum Chordata; class Mammalia; order Primates; family Daubentoniidae; genus Daubentonia; species Daubentonia madagascariensis. Next base: position 32,910 of record JAKFHU010002266.1, on the reverse strand, counting down.
CCACATTTTAAAATTATTTTCAAATTTTACGTCACAAGAAAACCAACATAATTCTCTGAATCTAAAGTAGGATAGTTGGATTTAACAGAGCCAAGCCTCATCCATGACTCATCAGTATCCACATATAAAAGTAGGTCTTTGTGCTTGCTTCAGCAGCACAACAATGCAGAGAAGATTAGCACGGTCCCTGTCCAAGGTAGACATGCAAATTGTTGAAGCATTCCATATTTTGTGCAGTCCCTGAAACGTTTGCCTGTTTGCTGACTAGCCCTAAGGTAACTGTGTCAAGGCAAAATGGGTGACACGCAATATTAAAATTGTGTTGTGATTTTCAGTACAGAAATATTCCCATAAGGTGGTCTATGAAATGACAGTGGAGTTGAGTAACATGTGGAATATTGTGTGCAAATATGTTGTTAGTACTTACCCCAGAAATGAGAAATGTCAACTTGCATCTCCTTTTGTTGAACTTAAATGAAAGTAGGGTTTTGCCTTCCATGTCAGTTGGAGATGAACATGGAGATTAAGCATCACTCTAACAAAGATCTGTTGGTTCAGAGTTTGAGTAGGTAGAGAGGGAAGAGTAGTAGTCCAAGCTAGGTCTTGACATCCATTAGTTTTCTGCCCTTGCTGTGATTGATTATCTCAGTAATTGGGGGCAATTTTGTTATCCAATTTAGTGAGGTAATGTTTATAAATAAATTTTATTAAAATTATGAAATAGCTGAGATACCCTCAATTTCAAGCTACAAAGAATAGAACAACTAATAACCAAAATTAGGACTTAACAATATTTTCTGAGAACTACAACATTTGAATATTAGAAACTATGGAAAAATAACAATTGGGTTTTGTTTGGAATTCCAAAATCATCATAGCACTGAAGTTCAAGAACAAATTATTCCATTGCTTCTCTGTTTCCCTGAGGACTGTAAAATTTTTGTCTCATTAAATGTTCATTAAAAACCTAGTGAGCTAAGGCAGTAAAATCCTTATTTTTAAAAGAAGACAATGAGCCTAAGAGAACCAACTTGTCCCGGAACAAATAGCTGTTGCTTACAGAGCTAGGACTTCTTTTGAGTTCAGGACCCTTTCCATCATGTCAAGCGACCTCTGGTTAATTGACTGATCTACACTGCTCTCCCTTCATGAGTACTCCACCTGACTCTTTTTCTTCTTTAGTTAGAAGCTTAATAATAAGTTTGTTGAGCTTACACATTTGAAGTGTATGGGATAATTAAAATTCTGATATTAGCTCTGATATTTTCCAAAATATTCTTAAGAATTTAATTTATTTGGTAAATGTTTTTAATGCCATTATTAAAATAGTAATTTTATTTATTACATTGTTTGTATATAGCATTCCCCAACACATTTCAGAGCATAAAGAAGAAAAGATGCTGGAAAATCCTTCTCAAAATAGCAATTCAGGTTAGCCTCGTGACAGTGAATGACTCTTGGTGGTCCTACCATACATACAAAAGTAAAAGTAATGAAGTTTTGAGCACAAAAGAGCAGTTAAAAAATTAATATGTAAATTGTACACATATTTTTTCTTGATTTATTTTTAGTAGTCTAGAATTCAGTAGGATTTTAAGAAGTTAGTTGCACATAACTTACAATCTCAAACAGTATTGTCTGAAAAAATTCATGTATTTAAGTATAGTTTCTAAAATCCTTTTTGATTTTTTTGTCTAAATAAGAAAAAATACTTTTGTTAGTATGCTCCACGTTTCCTCTACAGTCACATTATAACAAATTGCACTTGTTATAAAAATGGGTGTCCTATTTAATTTTTATAATAAATGGTTTGCATTTAGTGAATATTAATTATAGTTGACCTTGAGCCATGGGAGGATAGAGGCACAAATCCCCCTTTCAGTTGAAAGTCTGCATATAACTTTTTACTTTCAAAAACTTTACTAATAGCCTACTGTGAACTGGAAGCCTTACGATAACATAAACGGTCAATTAGCACATAGTTTGTATGTCATTTCTATTACATATTGTATTCTTGCACTGGAGTAAGCTAGTGAAAAGCAACTGTTATAAAGAAAATCATAAGTGAGAAAAAATGCATTTACTATTCATGAAGTAGAAGTGGCTCATCACATAGATGTTCATCCTCCTTGTCTTCACATTGAGCAGGCTGATGAAGAGGAGGAATAGGAGAGGTTGGTCTTGCTGTCTGTGGGTGACAAGGCTGAAGAAAATCTGCATATAAGTGGACCCCTGCAGTTCAAATTCCTGTTGTTAAAGGGTCACTATGTAACTGTATTACATAGTAATTTCTGTGAAGAGAAAAGTAACTTTTTTAAACTGGGTACTCAAAAATAGCTCTCTGGTAACATAAACAAGTGGCAACAAGAACTGCAAAATGTAGCCATTGTGCACCAATACCAGTAGGATAATATTATATTATTTATTTGTTTTTGGAGACAAGGTCTCACTCTGGTGCCTAGGCTAGAGTGTAGTGGCACCCTCATGGCTCACTGCAACCTCAAACTTCTGGGTTCAGGTGATCCTCCTGCCTCAGCCTCCTAAGTAGCTGGGACTACAGGCACGTGCCACCATGCCCGGCTAAGTTTTTGCTTTTTTTGTAGAGACGGGTGTAGCTATGTTGCTCAGGCTCGTCTCGAACTCCTGGCCTCAAGGTATCCTCCTGTGTCGCCCTCCCAAAGTGCTAGGATTAAAAGCATTGTGAGCCACTCTGGCACCCAGGCAGTAGATTATTTTTTAAAGATACCTACTGAATACAGAAGTCAGAAAAGCAATTATTTGTTGAGAAGCACAGATTATGTTACACATTCTTACCCCAACAAGGTCTCACTATTATTTATTTCATTCCCCATATGTTGAAACCAATGAGATATGTTTACTTCATTGGAACAAGATGTGTTCTCCTTGCTGCTGGATAATTGTCATGATAATAGTGACTTTATGTCCATTAGCCAAAAGATTATCATAAGAAATATTCCAATTACCCAACTCTGAGCTCAACCAATTATAATAAAAGTAGAAAAATGTTTCACAATAAGAAAAATGCTACTATGCTACTGAAATGGGACATCTACTTCATTGTATGATCTGGACTGTAGGGGGATACCTTTAGTTTAGAATATATTTACCAAAGAAATTCTATATCTTGGGTATTGACAGTTGCAGGAGACAAAGATGGAGTAGACATAGTTTTGGTCTTCAAGGTGCTTGTAATAAAATAGACCTGTTCCTGTTTAATTTCTGTGTTTCTTCAACAGAATTGTCAAAGAAATCATTTTTATTCATTCATTCCCTTGCCCACTTAACAAATAATTATCAAATGTCTTTTAAGTAATAAGCATTGTTCCAATGATACTGAACACAAGCATTTTAAAAATACCATCAGGAGCTTGTTATTTTTATTGTAATTTTTATTATTGACTACTTTATTCAGTGCTTATGTGTGCCATATGCCGTATGGAGCTTATAATTATCATTTATTATGTACTTATTATATTAAATATGTGCCAGACACTTTAAGTCCATGGTGCAGAATCAGAGCTTTAAAAAAGTGAATGGAATTTAAGGTAATGCAGAGTGAGTAGAAGTTTGCCAGGTAAAGAGGGAGAAGGATGGTGCTTGGCAGAAGGAATATCTAAGCGGATGACATTTTTGGCAGAAGGAATATCTAAGAGGATTGCATTTTTGGCCGAAGGAACTGCAAGTGCAAAAGCTGAGATGCAGGAGTCAACTTTGCAGGGTTTGTGAGCAGTTCCATTATGTTAGTGGAAAAGGTATGGTATGAGAGTGGTTGGGAGTGAGGTGAATACCTAGCTAAGGCAAGCTCATGGAAGACTTGTTAATACTACAGCAATAAGTAGATCTTACCCTGTAGGCCATGGGCAATTTCTCATTCAGAATACTTTTGGCTGAAAATATTAGATGACCTAAGTACCAGGCTCAAATTTTGTCAACACCTGTGTCATGTTGTCTACCAGTACCAGAGTCTTATGAGAGTCTCAGTACCCATGTTTTCTATGGAGGCTAGTTATATAGGCATCATCTCCCTTGTATGTGCCAAAATTCCAGACTCCTGGAAGGGAAAGAAGCTATTCATAGTAAACCACATTGTTTGTACAAACAGTTTAAGACAGGAGACACTCTTTTTCACTTAGGGAATGGTGGGAACCCACTCAAATCCAAGTGCCCAAACAACATGTACAGGCCAGCCTTGCAAGCAGGCCTTTCAAAGGATGAAAGTCTCATGTTTGGTATATGAAATCTTTTCTCCACAGCAGTAATAGCCCCGACTTAACTTTGGGTGTTGTCTTAAAATTTTATTTAATAGCAGATAATATAAAGATATAAAGTAACATCGTACTGGTTTCAGTTGCATGATCTATATTAATTTGCAAAGGTGGTTCCTTTTTTGACTTTTGGTGAATATTTAACAGATATTTGTACGTAAGTTACTATGCCAATATTAGGTAATTTTAATCTGTCCTTAAGTGATTAATCTTTCAGTAAGATTGTTGGGTGAAATAAGCATAATGATTTCTGATTTAAAATTATTCATAGAATAAAAATTGTCTTTTCTATTAATGACATGAATGGTCCAGTTTTTATTCATATTGTCAACTCCCTGTTTATAATTATGAAATGAGAAAATATTCAATAATTTTATGTATGATATTCTTTCCTATGTATGCAATTAAATTTATTTGGTTTGTATATTTTTATATACTTCAATTTGGGAGGTAATACCTACATTATGTTACTTTGATGGTTAATTATCCCCAATTTTCAAAGTGACTATGTCTTGCTATAATATTTAGTAATAGCACGTGCAATGAATATCTTTGTTTTAAAATAAATGACTTTGTTAAGAAGTGTTCTAGGTTTACAGCAACACTGAGAGGAAGGTACAGAGATTTCCCATATGCCCCATGCCTCCCACATATGCATAACTTCTCTCATTATCAACACCCTCTCCCCAAGTGGTCTGTGTGTTACAACTGATGAACCTACATTGACACATCATTATCACCCAGAGTCCATAGTTTATTTTAGGGTTCACTCTCGGTGTTGTGCATTCTATGGGGTTTGACCATTGTGTAAAGACATGTGTCTACTATTCTGGTGTCATATACAGCCTAGTTTAACTGCCCTCAAAATCCTCTCTACTCTGCCTTTTCATTCCTCTCTCCCTCCCCACTAACCCCTGACAACCACTGATCCTTTTTTTGTCTCTATAGTTTTGCTTTTTTCAGAGTAGTCACATAGTTGGAATAATACAGTGGATTTTTTTTTAATATTTAAAAAATTAAAGTTCCAAGGTAATTGAAGGTAGTCATTTAAGATGTTCTTTGTACTGGCTTTTCTTTTGCTTTCTCTTGTTTTTTCATCAGCACAGTTTCTAATGACATATGCTCTACATGCTGAAAAAAGGATGATTTTTGTGCACATTTGCCACTTAATGGGGAGGGTTGAGAAAAATGACATCATGCAGTACTACATGGCACTAACTGGCCCATCCTGTTCTATGAGTTGGGTCCAGATAGACTCTAGCAATGGAAAGGGACAATCTCAAAAGGTTGTATTTCATAAAAGTAGGATCACAAAGTCTTTCATTTTTACCTTGCAAAATTTGGAAATAAGACCAGACAATGAATATTATAGGTGCATAACTATATTCCTAACAGATCCTTTTCCTTTGAGGGAATGAGTTTAAAAACCATCTATATCATAACATTGTTCACCTACAACTAGATTCTCTGTCATGAGGAATACCAACAGAGTCACACAGTTTTGCTTTACATGAAGTGCAAAAGAATTTTTCCCCCCACTAGGGAGAGGAACAGCTCTTGGCACATTCTGGTAGCTTGAGTGAGTTGGCAGTTTTATTTCTATATTTTTGTATACAGATAGTACTCCCTGGCAACATGCCACCAACTCCCCAGTGTTTCTTCTTAAGCTTCTCTCTGAATATGGAGTGTAGCTGGGAGTGGATAAGCTCTTAAGGGAGTGATCTTCCCAGTGCTTCTTTCTGTGGTGGGTAAAGTAGCAGGTGAATTTGAGCCTTGTTTGCAGCATACATAGGGCACAGAAAATAGCTGGAACTAAATGAACTTACCAGCATGTTCCCCAGAAGAGGCTTAGTGATAGTAAGTGTGGTGGTCTGTCTTGAGCTGTTCTCCACTGGCAGCTGGAAAGTCTTTGCAAGAATCCTTGTGTTCCTTGTGCCTGGTCTTTTTCCTATGTTTTGCCTTGCTTCAAAGTACAGTGCCCATACACCTAGCTTTCTCTTGATAGGGTGTTTTATCCTAAACTGAACAGATTCAATTGAAGAGCTGGAGAAATTGTGTTACATCACAACAAAATAAGTACAGTAGTCCTCTCTTATCTATGGGGGATATGTTGTAAACCCCCAATAACATGCCTGAAACTGTGGGTAGTACTGGACCCTATATATATATAATGTTTTTTTCCTATACATATATATCTAGGATAAAGTTTAAATTAGCCACAGTAAGAGATTAACAACAATAAATACTAATAAAATGGAACAATTATAACACTATTCTGTCATAAAAGTTATGTGAATGTGGCCTGAAATTATCTTCTTATAAATATTCACCCTTGTGATGATGTGAGATATTAATACAATGCCTGCATAATGCGATGATGTGAGGTGAATGATGTAGCAGTGTTAGGCTACTATTGACCTTCTGACTGTATGTCAGAATGAGGATTGTCTGCTTCGGGTGATCCTGGATCATGGAGCCATGATGACATTGATGTTTGGAAGTCAGTAGCAGACCATGTGGATAACTAACAGGTGGATGACATTTGCAATGTGGATACAGTGGATGAGGGGATGAGTCACATCCTGGGTGCAATGGAGTAGAATGTCTGGAGATTTCATCATACTACTCAGAGGGCAAGCAATTTAAAACTTATGAATTGTTTATTTCTGGAAATTTCCACTTAACATTTTGGGTCCATGGTCAACTGTGGTTAACTGAGACCACAGAATGCAAAACTAGGGATGTGATATTGTGAAATACACATTTGGTCTTAAATCCTGTTTCCTAGCATACAAATCCTAAGATCCTTAGAGTCTCCAAAGTGATGGCTTTTTGTACGCTAATGATTGAATGCTGGCTGGCAGCTCCTAGGTAGCTTCAGGCTGTTCATTGGAAAGGAACTGGGGCTGTTCAGTGGAAAGACAAAGGCAGAACTATAGGGTTGGGACTTGGAGCCCCACCCTCCACCTCCAGGAGGGGGAAGGAACTGAAGGCAAATCTGATGACCAATGGCTTGTGACTTAATCAACCTTACCTATGAATGAATCTCTCATAAAATCCCAAAAGAACTGAGTTCAGAGAGCCTCCAGATAGCTGAACACGTGGGGATTCCTGGAAGGTGGCACCCCTGGGAGGGCATGGAAGCTTCGCTCCCCTTTCCACATACCTAGGTGTGGTGTAAGGTTAGGAGCTCACAACACAGGCAGGGAAAGATTTCTCACAAAGATTAGGACAGAAAGAAGTAAAAATGTTATTTGGTTTTCTTAGAAAGAGAGAGAGAGAGAGAGAAGGGGAGAGAGAAGGGAAAGTGAAAGAGAGAGAGAAAGAAAAAAAGGGAGGCGAGAAAGATAGAGCGAGAGAGAAGGAGGAAGAGGCCAGGGCACACAAAGGAAGAAAGGAAGTGCCCAGTGCTAAGCAGAAGGTGTACACAGTGTTTGTGGAGACAAAGAGGAAAAAAATGGTGATTGCTGTCAGTTGATAAAAGAAGTGGCCATGAAGTGGCCGTGTCTGGATTTTCTTTTCTTTTTTTCCTTCACCTGGAGATGTTCTTATCTATGGTATGGCTGAACCAGTCTGATGAGAAGGATTTACCCTTTCTTTCTGTTTGAGTTCTTTGCAAATGCTGATAAAACACTCTCGGCAGGTAATTAGTTAATCTTAAAAGCCAGGTAATTAATATCAAGAACAGTGAGTTTAAGGTCAATGTCCCTGCCATCAATTTTGCAGACAGTGAGTTAGAGACAGCAAGTTAGATGCTTTATGTTTTTCTGTGACATAGTTCACAAGCAAAGCTGTCCTTTCACCTGTGCATCTCTTCATTTAGTGTAGTTTGCAATGTCTTTTCCCTGATTTCTGTGAGCCTCTCTAGGAAATTAATTGAACCCAAAGAGGTGGGATTCGATTAATTTGTGTGAACCCCAACTTGAAGCTTGTTGGTCAAAGTTCTGGAGGCCCAGATTTGCTAGTGGTGTGGGGAGGGGCCAGGCTTGGGGACTGGCCAGGCTTGGGGACTGAGCCTCCATCTGGGGGATCTGTAGCTATGTCCAGGTACATAGTGTCTGAACTGAAATAGAGGACACCTAACATGTGTCTGCTGGAGAGTAGATTGCTTGCTTGCTGGTGGGAATCCTCCCCCCACATTTGGTCACAGATGTCTTCTGTGTCAATGATTGCTGTTGTGGTGTGAGAGGAGAGTAAAAACCCATTGAGTATGTTTTTTCTACATGTTTAGCAGATAAGGGGGGACAACTGTATACTCTGTTCTCACTGCTCCTAGTCTCTTAGTCCAGAAAGAGACTTGCTTTTCAAGTTTAGCACTGTTCATTTATGATAGTGATTCTGCTAATGAGACCTTTTCTGTTAGTCTGACAGGGTTTGAATAGGGTTATGATTATCATACATAGCAGTTCACTTGTAGATATCAAATTTTGATAAATCCCATTCTTCCTTGCATTTGGTCAATACAAAGGAGGGGAAGTAAGATTTCTTAATGCATTAATTGCCTACCAATAGTATAATTCATATTATTCTAGTATAGATTCTCCTGGTATGGTCCCAAAGGAATACTTTGTAAAAAAGCACTAGAGTTTTATGCTTATTTTTATTTAGCAAGGTCTGAAGCATGCACAAAAATGTGCATGATTTATTTCTTTTTTGTGAAGGTGGAGTCTATGTTATTCACACTAGTCTCAGACTCCTGGGCTCTTCAAGGGATCCTTCTACCTAAACCACCCAAGTAGATTGGGATTACAGCCCACCATGACCTCTTAGGCTTTTAATATTCTATAATTTTCTATTTTGATTTAAAATGCATTTTAGTGGATGAGATTACTGAAGACCCTGTGTTCAGGTAAGGTTTTGCAGATTTTTAAAAATTGTGTGTTAACTAAGGGAATACAAAGCAAATAATCTCACGTTTGATGAATGTAATACTGTGGGCTAGACACTGTATCTTGTGCTTAACATTGATCATCTCATATAGTTGTCACAACTGCTTTGCAAAATATCTCTGCTATTACTTTTTAGTATTTAGGCAACTGTGGTTCTGAGAGGTTGATTAATTGTCCATGATCCCATTGTTAAAAGTAGCTGATCCATGATTTGACCAGCAGCCTGCCAGGCCCCCAAATCCCTTCTCTTTCCCCTCAGCATAGACTGATAGAAACCTGTGCAGTACTGGGATCAAGGTACAAGTCCAACTCACATCAATTCAAATTTAGTTATATGTTAACTCTCCTGAAGAGTGTTCATTAGAACCATGATTAGTCCAAGAGGTTGTCCTGATATGTTTGACAATGGCAGTGGTCCTTGTTTTAACCATCAAAAGTTTTAGGGCAGATTTCACTTTGCTGTGGCCACAGGACCATTGGTTTTACATAAACAAGACCAGGCAAGTCCTAGGGAGGAGTTAATTTCCTGTAAGTAAGGGATATCTACATATAGGCCACGTTTTGTTAATTATACTTAGCATCTATTTGGAGGATTTTCCTGATTGATCTTTCTACTTACTGACTTCCCAGCCAGTAGAAGGTAAGACTATTCTTGGTTAGTGCACATGCCCAGTTCCATGAAGCATTTCCTTTTTTTCTAGCATCTTTTTTCTTCTTCTGTGACTTTTCTATTATCTTGTCTTGATTTTTTCTTTCTTCTCTGCTTTTGTTGGTGTTTCTTTTGTTCTATTATTTTTTTCCATTTATGCCAGCTACGTGTTTCCCCATTTGTCTATAGAGAGAATCCAAAGCACATAGAATTTCAGAAATTTTAAGGAATCATAGAGACCAAGCAAAATACAGTCTATGAATTCAACCTGTGTTTAACATCCTGGTCTGGTGGTTGTTCAGATGGAGAACCTGAAACTCAGAGATTAAAGTGACTCACTTGGAGATAATAAGTGGTAGAAATGAGATGGGAACTCAGGTGTCTTAATTCAAAGCCCAGTAATCTTCCTTCTGTATCATCTTGTAGGTGAGTGTTTCATAATAGAAAGGGGAAGTGGGTCTAGCAAACCCAATGGAAGAGGATAAGAATGGAATTAGCTGGTGAGCTCAGTGGAAGTGGGTACAAGTGGAATTAGCAGGGGAAGGCCAAACTTGATGAGAAACAACACTGGGTTGTATAGGAATAAGGGTTTTAGAAAAGAAATCAGATTATTGGGGTTTCTGACAAGTTTGATAAACATAAATCATAGGAATGTAGGACACAGGATGCCAAGAGATTTCTAGAAAATCATATTAAAATAGAGAGCTCAAGGGAGTCATGAACAGGTTGCTGCTTTTGATTGGAGGAACTGACGAACCTGGAGGTTTCTATCGAAAGATGTTAAAAGAATTTGGGAAGAATCTCTAAGCAGATCACAGTGTGGTATCATCTACTTCCACCCCAACTTACAGAGGGTTGGCTTAGAGCCCCTTGAGTACTAGGGTCTGGAGGTTCCTGAATTATTAAATACATAGGTGTGTGGCCCAGGGCAGGTGTCCCTTCATCTCTGCCTCTATTTCCAATTCACTGATGTCCTTCCCGAATGTACACATAGGGTAGGGCAGAGGTAGGAGTGACTGGGAAATCACTCATGGAGCTTTAGTTGGTAGTTTTTAATATGCCTATGCTGGGAGAGGATGACTGAGAGTCCATTTGCCTTGTTTTCCAGGAGCAGGGAAATAGGGGTCTCCTGCTCTTGGTGATTGTGTGCTATAAACTTCGTGGCAGGGTCTTTTTTAAATTAAAGGTTTTTTTTTCCTTTGGGTAAATCCCATTTAGGGGGGATTGCGGGAAAAATTTGTAATTCACTTTAATTTTTTGCGTAATCCATATCTTTTCCATAGGGGTTTTACTAAATTTGCAGTCCACCAGCAGTGTAGGTGTTCCTATAGCCCCACACCCGCCAACAGGTTGTTTGGGGGATTTTTGTTGAGCCAATCCCACTGGATTTAAGGATAATACCTGGGGTTTTGATTTGCATTCCCGAGATTAGAGAATTTTGAGAAAATTTTATATGTTTGGCCATTATTCGGGGTTGGGGGGTGGAATTTTCTGTTAGTCCTTTCCCATTTTTTAATAGGGTTTTTTGTTTTTCTTTTTGATTTTTTTAAAGTTCGATAGTTTTCTGGACTCCCCCTTTATAGAGGTTGAGCAGGGAAATAGTTCTCCCATTCGGGGTTTGTTTTTCCTCTTTTGATAGTTTCCCTTGGCTGTCCCAGACGCCTCTTGTTGAATTTTTCAAGAAATAGGGGGGTTTTAAAGGAAGAAGACAGTCCATTACAAATCGAAGGGGGGGGAAAGCGGGTTGGGGGCATGCCTGTAATTTTGGCTTTTTGGGAGGGGAAAACAGCCTGGGCAACTAGCAGCCCCCCATCTCTAAAACAAAAAATTAGCCTGGATGGGGTGGGTGCCTTGCATTCCTTAGCTGTAGGGGCTCGGGAAAGGGGTCATTGTCCGGGAGTTTGAAGCTGCATTTAGCATGATCATGCACTGCACCCAGTGGGGGGGAAGAGGGGAGACCATTTTCCCCCTAAAAAAATTCTAAAATTGGAAAGGAAAGGGAATAAAAGGGGCCTTCAATAATTTGGGTTTTTTGGGGCCTGCATTGTTGCTTTTAAAAAAATGGTTCTGCAGCCGGTAATGATTGACTTCCCTTTGGGGTTTTGCCTTGCTGACCAGACCTCAATCTCATGGGGGTTTATTTAGCCCTTAAGAGTTACTTTTTTTTTTTTTATATTCGAATGCCTTAGGCTTGGCCTCATTCCAAAGCACGAAAACCTCCTGGCAGCAGGATGTAGTTTAGCAACACATGAGTGAGAAAATGCCCCCTCCTTCACATCAAACCCTTCTGTGGAGCCCTAATTTTAGCCTGTCTTACCTAGCCCTTCAGGGGAGGTTATTATTTTGAGGCTCTTTTTTGGGTCTTTTTCCTAGCAATTTGGGAGGGGGGATGTTCTTAAGTATCAGGGAGGTTCAAATAAAATTACGGAAAGGAGATCAGATTTCTTATTCTTTGCACCAGATCGCCTGGGGGCTTATCCTGTGTAGCCCCCTTTCTAGCAGTGAAAGACCCTTATTGCCCTTCCCCAGAGTATGGGCCCCGCCCCAATTTGGATTTTAAAAGTGATTTGTTTATAATTGAAACCCCCAAAGCTACTTGAACTGAAACCAAATTTAAAAAATTTATTTTAAATTTTACGTCACAAGAAAACCAACATAATTTTTTGAATTTAAGAGGTGGGGTTTTAACAGACCCAAGCTCACCCTGACTCATCAGTATCACATTTTTAAAAGTGGTCTTTGGCTTGCTTCAGCAGAAAAAAATTTGCAGAGAAATTAGCACGGTCCTGTCCAAGGTAGACATGAAAATTTGTTGAAGATTTCCAATTTGTGCGGGCCGAAACGTTTGCCTGTTTGCTGCTGCCCTAAGGTAACGGTGCCCAAGGCAAACGGGGGGTGACAGCAATTTTAAAAATTGGGTGGTGATTTCAGTACAAAAAATATCCCATAAGGTGGTCTTTTGAAATGAAGTGGAGGTGAGTAACTTTGTGAAATTTTGGTGAAAAATATGGTTAGTATTACCCCAGAATGAAAAAATGTCAATGCACTCTCCTTTTTTTTGAATTTTAAAGGGAAAGTAGGGTTTTGCCTTCCATGTCAGTTGGAGAGAACATGGGGATTAAGCCACTTAACAAGGGGTTTGGTTTCCCAGATTTTGAGGGGGTAGAGAGGGAAGAGTAGTGGGTCCAAGCTTGGTCTTGAATCATTAGTTTTCTGCTTGCGGATGATTAGCTCAGTAATTGGGGCAATTTTGTTTCCAATTTAGTGAGGTAATTTTTTATAAAAAAATTTTTATTAAAATATAAAATAGTGAGATACCCATTTCCCAAGCTCAAGAATGAAAAAATAATAACCAAATTAGGCCTTAACAATATTTCTGAACTAAAACATTTGAATATTAGAACTAGGGAAAAAAAACAATTGGGTTTTGTTGGAATTCCAAAAAATCAAAAAGGCATGAAGTTAAAGAACAAATTATTCCATTCCCTTTCTTTTCCCGGAGGGGATGAAAATTTTTTTGTCTCATTAAATGTTCTTTAAAAAAACTAGTGAGTAAGGCAGTAAAATCCTTATTTTTAAAAGAAGACAATGAGCCTAGAGAAAAATGCCCGGGGACAAATAGCTGGTCTACAGAGCTGGATTTTTTGGGTTAAGGAACTTTCCATCATGTCAAGCGACTCTGGTTAATTGACGATTTTACACTGCTCCCCTTCATGAGTACTCCACCCTGACTTTTTTTCTTTAGTTAGAAGCTTAATAATGTTTTTTGAGTTACACTTTTGGGAGTGTTGGGAAAATTTAAAAATTTCTATATTAGCTTGAATTTTCAAATATTTTTAAAGGGAATTTTAAATTTATTGTAAGGGTTTTAATCCCATATAAATAGAAATTTATTTTTTACAGGTTTTTTATATACCCCTTCCCAACACATTCAGAGCTAAGAGAAAGATGCGGAAAAACCCCTTCCAAAATAGCATTCGGGTAGCTCGTGACAGTGAATGATCTGGTGGCCCTCACATCATACAAAATAAAGAATGAATTTTGGTTTTTGAGCAAAAAAGGCTTTTTTTTAAAAAAATAAATGTATTGTACAAATTTTGATTTATTTTTTATAGTCTAGAATTCAGTAGGATTTAAGAATTTAGGGGCACAAAACTTACAATCTCAACAGTAATTGTCTGAAAAATTCATGTTTTTAAGTATAGTTTCTAAATTTTTTTTGTTTTTTTTGGTCTAAATAAGAAAAAATACTTTTGTTGGATGCCCAGGTTTCCTCTACAGTACATTTAAAAAATTGAAATTGTAAAAAATGGGGGCCTTTTTTAAATTTTTATAAAAAAATGGTTTGAAATTTAGTAAAATTATTAATTATGTTAAACCTTTGAGCCATGGGAGGATAGGGGCCCCAAATCCCCTTCGAGTAAAAGGGTCGATAACGTTTAAATTTCAAAAATTTTTACTAATACCCTCTGGAACTGGAAGCTTGAAACATAAAGGGGAATTTACACATAGTTTTTGTCATTCTATTACTTATTTGTATTCTTGCAAGGGAGTAAGCAGTGAAAAGCAATGTTTAAAAAGAAAATCATAAGTAGAAAATGCATTACTTTCAGAAGTAGAAGTGGCTCATCACAAGTTTGTCCCTCTTGCTTAAATGAGCAGGATGAAGAGGGGGGATGGAAAGAGGTGGGTTGCTGTCTGGGGTGACAAGGATGAAAAAATTTCTGCATAAAAAGGGGACCCTGCATTTTCAAATTCCTGTTGTTAAAGGGTCACTATGTAACGGTATACATAGAAAAATTTTGTGAAGGAAAAGTAACTTTTTTAAACTGGGATTTAAAAAAATAGCTCTTGGTAACATAAAAAAGGGCCCAAACAAGAACTGCAAAATGTACCCTTTTGGCACCAATACCAGTAGGAAATATTTATTATTTATTTTTTTTGGAGACAAGGTCCACTCTGGTGCCTGGGTTTAGGTGTGGGTGGCACCTCATGGCTCACTGCAAAACCTAAACTTGGCAAGGGATCCTCCTGCTCAACCCTATAGTGGGATTTACAGGCACGTGCCCCCAATGCCCGGCCAATTTTTCCCTTTTTTGTAGAGAGGGTGTAGCTTGTTGCTCAGGTCGCTAGAACTCTGGTCAAGGACCCCTCGGGTTTTCGCCTTAAAAAGTTGCGGGTTTTTTAAAAGCATGTGAGCACTCTGGACCCGCAGTAGATATTTTTAAGTACTAGGAATCAAAAGGGTCAGAAAAAGCAATTATTGTGAGAAGCCAATTGTAACCTTTTTCCCCAAGGTCTCAAAAATTTTTATCTTTCCCCCCATAGGTGAAACCAATGAGATATTTTTATCATTGAAACAAGAGTGTTCCCTTTTGGGATAATTGCATGATAATAGGCTTTATGTTTTCCAAAAGTTATCATAAGAAAAAAATTTCAATTCCCCAACTCGGAGCCAACAATTTATAATAAAAGGGGGAAAAAAAAATTTTACAATAAGAAAAATGTACTATTACTGAAAGGGACATCTCTTCATGTATGATTGGACGTAGGGGGATACTTTAGTTAGATATATTTCCCAAAAGAAATTCTTTATTTTGGGTATTACAGTTGAAGGAGAAAAAAGAGGAGTAGACATAGTTTTGGTCTCAAGGGGCGTAATTAAATAGACCTTTTCCCTGTTAATTTCTGGTTTTCTCAAAGAATTGTCAAAAAAATCATTTTTATATTCATCCCTTTTGACAAAACAAATTAATATCAATGTCTTTTAAGAAAATTTTTTTTAAAGAATTGTTCCAATGATATGAACACAAGCTTTTTAAAAATCCCATCAGGAGCTTTTTTTTATGTATTTTTTTTATTGATTAAACTTTTTCAGGCTTATGTGTGCCATATGCCGTATGGAGTTAAAATTTATAATTTATTATGTATTATATTAAAATTGTGCCAGCATTTAAGTCATGGTGCAGAATCAGAGCTTAAAAAAGGTGGGAAAATTAGGTAATGCAGGGAGTAAGGTTCCCCCCAGTAAAGGGGGGAGAAGGATGGTGTTCGAGGAATATTAACGGGATGACATTTTTGGCAGAGGAAAATTAGAGGATTGCATTTTTGGCCCCCAAAGGGGAACGCAAGTGCAAAAGCTGAGATGCAGGAGTTTCAACCTTTCCCGGGTGGTGGCAGTTCAATTATGTTAGTGGAAAAGGTAGGGTAGAGATTGGTTGGGGAAAGTGAGGTGAATACTAGCTAAGGCAACTCTGGAAGACTGGTTAATATACAGCACTAAGTAGATCTTACCCTGTAGGGCCTCATGGGCAATTTCTCATTCAGAATATTTTTTGGTGACAATATTAGATGACCAAAGTACCAGGCTAAATTAAAAAACCACTGGTCATGTTGTCTACAGTACAGAGTCTTATGAGAGTCCAGTACCCAGGTTTTGGGAAAGAGTTTGAATAGGCAATCTCCATTGTATGGCCAAATTTTTTGGCCCCCGGACCCCCTGGACGGGAAAAGCTATTCATAGTAAAACACATTGTTTGTTACAAATTAGTTTAAAAAAGGGACACTCTTTTCACTTAGGGAATGTGGGAGAACCATAACCCAAAGTGCCCAATAACATGTACAGGCCGCAGCCTTGCAAGCCAGGCTTCAAAGTAAGATGGGATATGTGCAGTATATAAAAATCTGTTCTCCACAGCAGCTAAAGCCCACGACTTACTTTGGGTGGTTCTTTTAAATTGTTTTTAATAGCAGAATTATAAAGATTTGAAAGTAAATCTGGTTTCAGTTGAAGATTGAATTAATTGCAAAGGGGGTTTCCGTTTTTTGACTTTTGGTAAATATTAACAGATATTTGAAATGTAGTATAGTTATTTTTACTAAATTTTTGGTAATTTAATCCCTTGCCTAAGGATTAATGCTTTCAGTAAGTGTTGGTGAAATAAGCAAAATGATCTGATTTAAATTTTTATTCAGAATAAAATTGTCTTTTTATTAATGAATGACAGGCCAGTTTTTATGCTTCATTTTGTAACTCCCTGTTTAAATTATGAAATGAGAAAATATTCAAAATTTTATGTGATGTTTCTGTTTTTATGTATGGCAATTAAAATTATTTTTGGTTTGTGATTTTTATTTATCTTGCAATTTGGGGGGTAATACCTACATTATGTTACTTGGGGTTTAATTATCCCAATTTTCAAAGGGGACTAGGGTCTTGCTATAATATTAGTAATTGCACGTGCAATGAATATTTTGTTTTAAAATAAATGACTTTGTAAGAAGTGTTTAGGTTACAGCAACATGAGAGGAAGGTACAGAGATTTTCCCATATGCCCTCCCTTCCCAATAGCATAAACTTCTCTCATGTTTCAAACACTTCCCAAGTGGTCTGGGGGTTTTAAAATGATGAACCGTCTTGACACGTCATTTCACCCAGACCCCTAGTTTATTTAGGGTTCACTCTGGTGTTGTGCATTCATGGGGTTTGCCTATTGTGTAAAGACATGTGTCTACTATTCTGGTTTGTCATTAAGCCTATTTTAACTGCCTAAAATCTCTCTACTCTCCCTTTTTTATTCCTCTCTCCTCCACCTAAAACCTGACAACCACTGATCCTTTTTGTTCTCTTATTTTGCTTTTTTTCAGAGTAGTCACATAGGGGATAATACAGTGGATTTTTTTTTAATTTTTTAAAAATTAAATTTCCCAAGGTAATTGAAGGTAGTCTTTAGATGTTCTGTACGGGCCCTTTTCTTTTGCTTTTCTTGTTTTTCTCAGCACAGTTTTACTGACTTTATGCTTACATGCTGAAAAAGGAGGATTTTTGTGCACACTTCCCAAATTTTAATGGGGAGGGTTGAGAAAAATAAACATTGCAGTATACTTTGGCACTCAACTGGCCCTTTCCTGTTCTTTTGAGTTGGGTAAAGATGACTCTAGCAATGGAAAGGGACAATTCAAAACGGTTGTATTTCATAATAAGTAGGATCAAAAGTCTTTCATTTTTTACCTGCAAAATTTGGAAATAAGACGCAATGCATTATAGGTGCATAACTATTCCCTTCTACACTGATTCCTTTTTCCTTTGGGGGGATGATTTTTTGAAAACCACCCTATTTTATAACATTTAAACTACAATTAGATTTTTCTGTATGAGGAATACCAACAGAGTCACAAGGTTGCGTTTAATAAAGGAAAAAGAATTTTTCCCCCACTAGGGAGAGGAACAGCTTTGGCACATTTGGTAGCTTGAGTGAGTTGGACGTTTTATTCTAATTTGGTATGTACAGATAGTATCCTGGCAACAGCCACAACTCCCGTGTTTTCTTAACCTTCATATCGATATGGAGTGTGCTGGGAGTGGATAGCTCTTAAGGGATGTGATTCCCAGTGTTTTCGTGGGGGTAAAGTAGCAGGTGAATTTGAGCATTGTTTGCAGCATACTAGGGCACAGAAAATAGCTGGAACTAACTGAACTTACCAGCATGTCCCCAGAAGCGGCTTAGTGATAGTAAGTGTGGTGGTCTGTCTGAGCTGTTCTCCATGGCAGCTGGAAAGTCTTCTGCAAGAATCTTGTGCCTTGTGCTGGTCTTTTTCCTATGTTTGCCTTGCTTCAAAGGACAGTGCCCATACACCTAGCTTTCTCTTGAAGGTGTTGTATCCTAAACTGAACAGATTCAATTGATAGAGCTGGAGAAATTGTGTTACATCACAACCAAAATTAAGACATAGTAGTCCTCTTATCTATGGGGATATGTTGTAAATTCCCAATAACATGCCTGAAACTGTGGGTAGTATGGACTCCTATATATATCTTATATGTTTTTTCCTATACCACATATCTAGGATTAAAGTTTAATTAGACACGTAAGAGATTAACAACAATAAATTACTAATAAAATGGAACAATTTTATAACAATATTCTGTCATAAAAGTTATGTGAATGTGGCCTGAAATTATCTCTTATAATATTCACACCCTTGTGATGATGTGACGATATTAATACATGCCTGCATAATGCGATGATGTGAGTGGTGAATGATGTAGCAGTGTTAGGCTACTATGACCTTCTGACTTGTATGTCAGAATGAGGATTGTCTGCATTCGGGTGATCCTGGATCATGGAGCCATGATGACATTGATGTTTGGAAGTCAGTAGCAGACCATGTGGAAACTAACAGGTGGATGGACATTTGCAATGTGGATAAGTGGAGAGGGGATGAGTCACATCTGGGTGCAATTG
The DNA here is from genome assembly GCA_023783475.1 of Daubentonia madagascariensis. NCBI lineage: Eukaryota > Metazoa > Chordata > Mammalia > Primates > Daubentoniidae > Daubentonia > Daubentonia madagascariensis. Next base: position 13,841 of record JAKFHU010002266.1, on the reverse strand, counting down.
GAGTAGAATGTCTGGAGATTTCATCATACTACTCGAGGGCAAGCAATTTAAAATTTGAATTGGTTTATTTCTGGAAATTTCCATTAACATTTTGGGTCCATGGTCAAACTGTGGTTAAATGAGACCACAGAATGCAAAACTAGGGATGTGATATTGTGAATACACATTGTGGTCTTAAATCCTGTTTACTAGCATACAAATCCTAAGATCACTAGAGTCTCCAAAGTGATGGCTTTTGTACGCAATGATTGAATGCTGGCGTGCAGCTCTAGGTAGCTTCAGGCTGTGTCATGGAAAGGAACTGGGGCTTGTTCAGTGGGAAAGACAAAGGCAGAAACTATAGGGTTGGGACTTGGAGCCCCACCCTCACCTCCAGGAGGGGGAGGAACTGAAGGCAACATATCGATGACCAACTGGCTTGTGACTTAATCAACCTTACCTATGAAGAAATCTCTCATAAAATCCCAAAGAGAACTGAGTTCAGAGAGCTCCAGATAGCTGAACACGTGGGGATTCCTGGAAGGGTGGCACCCCTGGGAGGGCATGGAAGCTTCGCTCCCCTTTCCACTTACCTAGGTGTGGTGTAAGGTTAGGAGCTCACAACACAGGCAGGGAAAGATTTCTCACACAAGAGTAGGCAGAAAGAAGTAAAAATGTTATTTGGTTTTCTTAGAAAGAGGGAGAGAGGAGAGAAGGGGAGAGAGAGAGGGAAAGTGAAAGAGAGAGAGAAAGAACAAAAAGGGCGCGAGAAGATAGAGCGATGAGAGAAGGAGGAAGAGGGCCAGGGCACACAAAGGAAGAAAGGAAGTGCCCAGTGCTAACGCAGAAGTGTACACAGTGTTGGGAGACAAGAGGAAAAAATTTAAAATGCGTGATTGCTGTCATGTCAGTGATAAAAGAAGTGGCCATGAAGTGGCCGTTTTGTCTGGATTTTTTTCTTTTTTTCCTTCACCTGGAGATGTTTTATCTATGGTATGGCCTGAACCAGTCTGATGAGAAGGATTTACCCTTTTTCTGTGTGCGTTCTTTGCCAAATGCTGATAAAACACTCTCGCAGGTAATTAGTTAATTTTTTAAAAGCCAGGTAAATTATATCAAGAACAGTGAGGTTAAGGTCAATGTCCCTGCCATCAATTTGCAGACAGTGAGTTAGAGACAGCAAGTTAGATGCTTTATGTTTTCTTGTGACATAGTCACAAGCAAAGCTGTCCTTTCACTGTGCATCTTTCATTTAGTGTAGTTTGCAATGTCTTTCCCTGATTCTGTGAGCCTCTCTAGGAAATTAATTGAACCAAAGAAGGTGGGATTCGATTATTTGTGTGAACCCCAACTTGAAGCTGTTGGTCAAAGTTCTGGAGGACCACTTAGATTGCTAGTGGTGTGGGAGGGGCCAGGCTTGGGGACTGGCCAGGCTTGGGGATACTGAGCTCCATCTGGGGGATCTGAGCTTCGGTCCAGGTACATGTGTTCTGAACTGAAATAGAGGACACAACATGTGTCTGCTGGAGAGTAGATGCTTGCTGCTGTGTCGGGACATCCTCCCCCCACATTTGGTCACAGATGTCTTGCTGTGTCAATGATTGCTGTTGTGGTGTGAGAGGAGAGTTAAAACACATTGAGTATGTTTTTCTACATGTTTAGCAGATAAGGGGGGACAACTGTATAACTCTGTTCTCACTGCTCCTAGTTCTCTAGTCCGAAAGAGACTTGCTTTTCAAGTTAGCACTGTTCCTTTTATGATAGTGATTTGCTAATGAGACCTTTTTGTTAGTCGACAGGGTTGGTTTGAATAGGGTTTATGATTATCATACATAGCAGTTCACTTGTAGATATCAAATTTTGATACATTCCCATTCTTCCTTGCCTTGTGGTCAATACAAAGGGGGAAGTAAGATTTCTTAATGCATTAATTGCCTACCATAGTATAATTCATATTATTCTAGTTAGATTCTCCTGGTATGGTCCCAAAGGAATACTTTGTAAAAAAGCACTAGAGTTTTTATGCTTATTTTTATTTAGCAAGGTCTGACAGCATGCACACAAAAATGTGCCCATGATTTATTTCTTTTTTGTGAAGGTGGAGGTCTATGTTATTCACACTAGTCTCAGGACTCCTGGGTCTTCAAGGGATCTCTTCTACCTAAACCACCCAAGTAGATGGGATTACAGCCACCATAAACTCTTAGGCTTTTTAAATTCTATAATTTTCATTTTGATTTAAAATGCATTTTAGTGGATGAGATTACTGAAGACCTGTGGTTAGGTAAGGTTTTGCAGATTTTTAAAAATTGTGTGTTAACTAAGGGAATACAAAGCAAATAATCTCACGTTTTTGATGAATGTAATACTGGGGCGTAGACACTGTTTCTGTGCTAACATGATCATTATTAGTTGTCACAATGCTTTGCAAATATCTCTGCCTTATTACTTTTAGTATTTAGGCAACTGTGGTTCTGAGAGGTGTTTAAATGTCCATGATCCATTGTTAAAGTAGCTGATCCATGATTTGACCGGGAGCCGCCAGGCCCCAAATCCCTTCTCTTTCCCCTTCAGCATAGACTGATAGAAACCTGGCAGTACTGGGATAAAGGTACAAAGTCCAACTCACATCAATTCAAATTTAGTTATTGTTAACTCTCTGAAGAGTGTTCATAGAAACCATGATTAGTCCAAGAGGTGTCCTGATATGTTTGACAATGGCAGTGGTCACTTGTTTTAACCATCAAAAGTTTAGGGCAGATTTCACTTTGCTGTGGCCACAGGACCATTGGTTTTACATAATACAAGACCAGGCAAGTCTAGGGAGGAGTTAATTTCCTGTAAGTAAGGGATATCTACATATAGGCCACGTTTTTTTTTAATATACTTAGCATCTATTGGAGGATTTTCCTGATGAGTGATTTCTACTTACTGACTTCCGCACAGTAGTAAGGTAAGACTATCTGGTTAGTGCACATTGCCCAAGTTCCATGAAGCATTCCTTTTTTTCTAGCATTCTTTTTCTTCTCTGTAAAGCTTGTTCTATTATCTGTTGTCTGTTTTCTTTCTTCTGCTTTGTGGTTTTTCTTTTTTTCTATTATTTTTTTCCATTTAGCCAGCTACGTGTTTCCCATTTGTCTAAAAGAGAGAATCCAAAGATCTATAGAATTTCAGAACATTTTAAGGATCATGAGACCAAAGGGCAAAATACAGTCTATGAATTAAACCTGTGTTTAACATCCTGGTCTGTGGTGGTGTCAGATGGAGAACCTGAAAACTCAGAGATTAAGTGGACTCACTTGGAGATAATAAGTGGTAGAAATGAGATGGGAACTCAGGTGTCTTAATTCAAAGCCAGTAATCTTCCTTCTGTATCATCTTGTAGGTGAGTGTTCATAATAGAAAGGGGAAGTGGGTCTAGCAAACCCAATGGAAGAGGAAAAGAATGGAATAGCTGGTGAGCTCAGTGGAAGTGGGTACAAGTGGAATTAGCAGGGGAAGGCCAAACTTGATGAGAAAAAACACTGGGTTGTATAGGAATAAGGGTTTTAAAAAAAGAAATCAGATTATTGGGGTTTCTGAAAGTTTGATAAAACATAATCATAGGAATGTAGGACACAGGATCCCAAGAGATTTCTAGAAAACTATTAAAATAGAGAGCTAAAGGGAGTCATGACAGGTTGCTGCTTTTGATGGAGGAACTGCGAACCTGGAGGTTTCTATCGAAAGATGTTAAAAGATTTGGAAGAATTTAAGCAGATCACAGTGTGGTATCATCTACTTCCACCCAAATTACAGAGGGTTGGTTAGAGCCCCTTGAGTACTAGGGTCTGGGGGTTTCCTGAATTATTAAATAATAGGGTGTGGCCCAGGGCAGGTTTGTCCCTTATCTCGCCTCTATTTCCAATCACTGATGTCCTTCCGAATGTCACATAGGGTAGGGCAGATTGGTAGGAGTGATGGGAAATCACTCATGGAGGTTAGTTGGTAGTTTTTAATATGCCTATGCTGGGAGAGGATGACTGAGAGTCCATTTGCCTTGTTTTCCAGGAGCAGGGAAATAGGGGTCTCCTGCTCTTGGTCATCTGAGCCCATCCTTTCAGGAATCTGTGCTTTCTTAGACTGAATATTTTGAGATTGGAGACTGCCATGGAGCCCTGCAGAAGAGGGATCTGGAAGTGGGAGCCCATAGGAGGGAAGATGTTTAGATAGAACTTTGGGAAATAGAAGTACAACCAACTACCAGGATTATGTTTTTCCAGGAGTCTCTCTCCTTGGGTTTCTGAGCACCTATGAAGGTTTTTAAGGCCTTGCTAGTTTATGTGGACCTGAACAAGGCAGGACCTATATAGGCAATATAATTAGGTTTTATAATTTTTAATGTTTATTCTTTCTGGAAAGAGTATTCCCAATAACAGCGTATGTATTTGTTCTTTTTTTCCCCATTTTTTTTCCATACTGATTATCAGTGTATATGCATTTGTTTTTTGACTTTTGTGCATTTACAAAACATTTCAATCATTTCAGCGTACTCCTTTGTAGTGTTGAGGGTAAAAGGAAGTAATGGGGCCTTCATAAATGGTTTTCATGCTGAAGGTCCAAGACTGCAAATTTCAAGAGGTACAGATTAGTTTTTAAACCAGAGCTAGATAATGGAGAAGGGGTGGTGAATCTTTCTACCTTTTTTCAGACAATTTGTGAAGACAAATTATTCTCAGGCTCTGCCACTGTATTGGTTGTCACTAATTGTTATGGAACTAGAAGTAAGTATTCATTGAATATTTCCTATATTGGAAGAGGTGGAGATATAAATAGTTAACTAAAATCTTTCTTAAATAAGAGACCAAATTTTAATTCTATCAAGAAATATTATATAATATTCTGGCAGCTGACCATTCACTACACTTTTGTTGTTGTAGTTTTATTTGGGAGGTGGGTGCCAGATAAGAACTGGCAGATTTGTCTTTTAAGTAAATGACCTCACTTATTTTTTTTGTATATTTTGCTTTAAGGATTCTGTCAAACTGGATAGTGATGATTTTGGCCTATGTCACTTGGCGATTTCAATGTGTGCCAGGTAAAGTAGTCTCTTGTGAAATATGTTTTCTCACTCTGAATCTAGTTTTGTAGAGTATTGACTCATAATACTTAGCAGTGGTCTACCTATCATGGTTTTATATTTGTAATATAAACTTGGTCAGAGAAAACCATTTGATATATATATATATGGCCCATTGAATTTTTTTCTTTACATTTATACTTTGGTAAATAAGGAAGCATTGATAAGTATTTTTGAGGGGGTGGGGGCTGGGTAAAAGATTAATCAGCTGGAAAATACATAGTAACAGGAAAATTATATTCGGTAAAACTTTCCCACAATAGAGGAAATATGAAATTTGGTCCATATTTGGATCTGGATACATGTTCTTACTGTGACTTTTAAAACATACTGACATGACTCTTCTAATACTTTTGTCTGAATAAATCTTTAATGCATCTACTTATTACAGTGATCATGGAATCTCCCTCATTTTCAAAACTGTATAGCACATAGCATATACTTTCTCTTTTTTTCTCTTAGACACTTGTTATTTTGGTTTCATATAGTTTTTAGAAGAGATCTTTTTCTCTGTTTCTATCCTTCATGCTGTATTTAGGCTAAAATAATGTCAGAAGTAGTGGAAATTTAGCTAGGCATGGTGGTGTGTGCCTATTGTCCCAGCCAATCAGGAGGCTGAGGCAGGAGGATTGCTTGAGCCCAGGAGTTCAAGTCCAGCTGGGCATCATGGTGAGACTGTATTTCTAATAAAAAAAATTTTTTGTGTGGACATTTTAGAAATTTGAAATCTGTTTCTCAATTCTGTATTTCAAATGGATTCTAGTGGGTTTTCAAAGTCATTTCATAAAGAGTATATTTAAAACTCTTCATATAATTGAAGAATACATGTTTTGCCTCAAACAGTAACCAGTTCTAGAAGCAGAGACTCTTAATAACCCTATGGTAAGACTTTAGTGTCAGAAATTTTCTACTTTGTAGCAGAAAAATATCCAGTCTTTGTATCCCATTCTAAAATTACAAATTTCAGAATTTTTTGTATTTTTTGTTCATTTTATGTAAATAGGTTTAGGTGGTGTAAGTGCTTTGTTGTTGCATGGATGAATTGTATAGTAGAGAAGTATAGGATTTTAGTATACCTGTCACCAGAATAGCATACATTGTACCCAACAGGTACTATTTCATCCTGTACCTCCCTCTCATCCTCCCCTTCTGAGTCTCCAGTGTCTATTAAGTCACTCTGTGGGACCATGCATACCCACTGCATAACTCCCACTTATAAGTGAGAACATGCAATATTTGGTTTTGTGTTCCTGGGTAACTTCCCTTAGAATAATGGCCTCCAGTTCCATCCAATTTGCTGCAAAGACATTATTTCATTCTTTCTGATGGCTGAGTAGTATTCCATGGTATATATACACCACATTTTCTTTATCCACTCACCAGATGGTGGACACTTGTATTGGTTCCATATCTTTGCATATGTGAACTGTGCTATGATAAACATACAGGTACAAGAGTCTTTTTTATGTAATGACTTTTTTCCTTTGAGTAGATGAACAGTAGTGGGATTGCTGGACCAAATAGATCTATACTGATTCTTTGAGAAGTCTACATACTGTTTTTTATAGAGGTTGTACTAATTTATATTCCCACCAACAATATATGAACATTCCCTTTTTACCACATTTGTACCAACGTCTGTTGTTTTTTGACTTTTGAAAACTGGCCATTCTGAAAGGGGTAAGGTGATATCTCATTGTGGTTTTGATTTACATTTGATGGTGAGAATTTTTCATACATTTCTTAGCCATTTGTATATCTTCTTTTGAAAAATATCTGTTCATGTCTTTTGCCCACTTTTTAATGGGTTTGTTTCTTTTGTTCTTTCTGATTTGTTTGAGTTCTTTATGGATTCAGGATATTAGGCCTTTGTCATATGTATAGCTTATGAATATTTTCTCCCATTCTGTAGGTTGTCTGTGGTCTCTATTGATTATATCTTTTGTGTACTTTTTATAGTTAAATCCCGTTTATTTATTTATTGTTGTATTTGCTTTTGGTGTCTTAGTCATGAATTCTTTACCGAGACCAATGTTGAAGATAGTTTTTCCTGGGTTTTATTCTTGAACTTTTATGGTAACAGGACTTACATTTAATTCTTTAATCTATCTTGAGTTAATTTTTATATACGGTGAGAGACAGCAAACCCATTTCATTCTTGTGCATGAGGATATCCAATTTTCCCAGCACCATTTATTGAATAGAGTGTCCTTTCTCCAGAGTGTGCTTTTGTCTGTTATGTCAAAGATCAGTTGGTTGTAGATATTTAGCTTTCTTTGTAGGTTCTCTATTCTGGTCCATTGGACTATGTGTCTACTTTCAGAGTAGTACCATGCTGTTTTGGTTACTATTGCCTTGCAGTATTATTTGAAGTCAGGGAATGTAATTCTTCCGGATTCATTCATTTTGCTTAAGATTGCTTTGGGTATTCATGCTCTTTTTTTGTTCCATGTGAATTTTAGGGTTGTTTTTTCTAATTATGTGAAAATGATGTTGGTATTTTGATAGGAATTGCATTGAATCTTTACATTACTTTGGGAAGGATGGACATTTTCACAATATTGATTCCTCCAATCTCAAACATGGGGTGTTTTCCATTTGTTTGTGTCATCTATGATCTTGTTCAACAAGGTTTTGTAGTTGTTGTGGTAGATATCTTTCCCCTTCTTGTTTAAGGATATTCAAGGTTTTTTTTTTTTTTTTTGGCAGCTATTTTAAATGGAATTGAATTTTTGATGTGATTCTCAGCTTGGTTGTTATTACCCTATAGAAATGCTCCTGATTTGTTTACATTGATTTCATAATCAGAGATTTTACTGAATTCATTTCTCAATTTTAAGAATCTTTCTGTGGAATCTGTAGAGTTTTCTAGGCATAAGATCATATCATCAGCAAACAGGGATAGTGTGACTTCCTCTTTTCCAGTTTGGATGCCCTTTATATCTTTCTCTTGCCTGATTGTTCTGGCTAAGACATCCAGTAGTACTGTGTTGAACAAAAGTGGCAAAAGTGGGCATACTTGACTTGTTCCAGTTCTTAGGGTGAAAGCTTTCAGCTTTTCCCCATTCCGTATGATGTTGGCTGTGTGTTTGTTATGTATGGCTTTTATTATTTTGAGGTATGTTCGTTCCTTCTTTGCCTAGTTTTTGAAGGTTTTTATCATGAGGAGATGGGGATATTTTCTAATGCTTTGTCTGCATCTATTGAGATGATCATCTGGTTTTTGTTTTCAATTCTGTTTATGTGGTGAATCACATTTATTTACTTGCATATGTTGAAGCATCCTTGTATCCCTGGGTTGAAACCCACTTGATCATGGGAAATTGTCTTTTTTATGTGCTTTTGGATTTTGCTCATATTTTGTTAAGGATTTTTGCATTTCTGTTCATCAAGGATAATGGTTTCTTATTTTCTATTTTTGTTGTGTCCTTTCCTGGCTTTGATATCTGGGTGATACTAGCTTCAAAGAATGAGTTAGGGAGGATTCCATCCTTTTTTCAGTGTTGTGGAACAGTTTCAGTAGTATAGGTACCAGTTGTTCTTTGTAGGTCTGGTAGAATTCAACTATAAATCCTCTGTTTGAGAGCTTTTTTCTTGGGAAGTTTCTTATTACTGATTCAATTTTGCTATTCATTATTGGTCTGTTCAGGATTCCTATTTCTTCCTGATTCAAGCTTGGGAGGTTGTGTGTTTCCAAAAATTTATCCACTGTGTCTAGATTTACTTGTTTGTGTGCATAGGGTATTCATAGCAGTCTCAGATGTCCTGTTGTATTTCTTTGTCATCACTTGTTATGTCTCCTTTTTAATTTCTGATTGAGCTTATTTGAATCCTCTCTCTTCCTCTGTTAATCTAGCTATTGGTCTGTAGATTTTTTAAATTGTTTCAAAGAAGCAACTTTTTTTATCACTGGTCCTTTGTATTATTTTTAAAATTTCAGTTTATTTTAGTTCTGCTTTGATGTTTGTTATTTCTTGTCTTCTTCTAGCTTTGGGCTTGGCTTGGTTTGTTCTAATTGTTCTAGATTTCTGAGGTTTGACATAAAAGTTGTTAATTTGTGGTCTTTCTGTCTTTTTGATGCAGTCATTTAGTGCTCTAAACTTCCCTCTTGGCACTGCTTTTTTTGTATCCCAGCAATTTTGATAGCTTGTGATGCCATTGTCATTCACTTCACAAAATTCTTTGATTTCCATATTGATTTCATCATTGATCATCTGACAGCAGATTGTTTACATATATGTACAGTTTTGAGAGTTTCTCTTGGGATTGATTTCTACCTTTATTCCACTGTGTCTGAGAAGTTAGTTTCATGGTATGATTTTGATTTTTTTAAATTTCTGAGACTTGTTTTGTGGCCTAATATATCGTCTAACTTGGAGAATGTTCCGTGTGCTGCTGATGAGAAGAATTTATATTCTGCAGTTTCTGTGTGGAACATTCTGTAAATATCTGTTAGGTCCATTTGTTCTAGTGTCTCTTTCTAGTTCTAGCATCTATTTCTGTCAGTAGATTGTTGACATCCCCCAGTATTATTATATTGCTGTCTATTTCTTGGGAGTAGTAGTATTTGCTTTATGAATCTGGGAGCTCTGGTGTTAATTGCATGCATATTTAGGGTTGTTTTGTGTTCTTGTTAAATCAATCACTTTATCATCACATGATGACAATCTTTGTGGGTTTTTTTTTTTAACTGCTGTTGATTTAATGTCTTGTTTTATCTGATATAAGAATAGCTACTCCTGGTGACTTGTGGTTTCCATTTGCATGGAATATTTTTTTCACCACTTTACCTTGAGTATGTGAGACTCTTAATAAATTAAATGGGTTTCTTAGAGACAGCAGGTATTTGGGTTGTGCGTTGGTGTTTTTTTTTTTTTTTCCATTCCATGAGTCTGTATCATTTAAGTGGGGCATATGGGGCATTTACATTCAATGTTAATATGATAAGTGAGATACTGTTCAGTCATCATGTTGTTTGTTACCAGTTGATTTGTATTCTCCCTTGTGTTACTCTTTCATAAGAGCTATAAGTTTTTACTTTTGAGTGTTTTTATACTGGTGCATATTGACCATTCTGTTTAATTTTTACACACTTTTGGGCATTTCTTGCAGGATAAGTCTAGTGGTGACAAATTCCCTATGTGTTTGCTTGTCTGGAAGAGACTGTATTTATTCCTCACTTATGAAACTTAGTTTTGCAGGATACAAAATTCTTGGCTGGCAGTTCTGTTTAAGAAGACTAAGGACAGGACCACAATCCCTTCTGGCTTGTAAGGTTTCTGTTGAGAAGTCTGCTGTTCATCTGATGGGTTTTCCTTTGTATCTTACTTGATGTTTTCATCTCACAGCTCATAGAAGGTCCTCCTTCATGTTGAATTTGATCAGTCTGATGACTATGTGCCTTGGTGATGTCCTTCCTGCAATGAATGTCCCAGGTGTACGTTGAGCTTACATCTGGATGTATAAATATCTAGAAAGACCAGGACAGTTTTCCTCCATTATTCCCTCAAATAGGCTTTCTAGGCCTTTTGCTTTTTCTTCTCCCTCAGGTACGCCTACCATTCATTTATTTGGGTACTTTACATACATAATCCCATATTTCTCAGAGATGTTGTTGGTTCAATTCTTTGTTTTTTATTTTTTTAGTGTCTAGGTTAATTCTAAAGAGTTTTCATCAAGCTCTGAAATTCTTTCTTCTACTTGGTCTAAGCTATTCTTAAAACTTTCCATTCTGTTTTGTGTTTCCAAAAATGAATTTTTCCTTTCCCAAAGTGGCATTTTCTTAAGATATCTCTCTCTTAGTGAATTTTTCATTCACTTCCTGAATTTCATTTCTTGTTTCTTTGAGTTGGTTTTTCATTTTCTCTTGGATATCGTTGAAATTTCTTAAAATCCATATTTGGAATTCTTTATCTGTCATTTCAATATTTTCATTTTGAGTGGGATCCATTACTAGAAAGCAGGAGTGATCCTTTGGTATATAATTTCACTGTGATTTTTCATACTTCTGGAGTTCTTGTGCTGATTCTCATCTGGAGCAGCTGTCACTTCTTGTTTGGGATTTTTGTTTTTTAAGATGGGACTGTTTTTTTTTTTCTTTCTCTTAAGGGTGTGCCTGTAGCATCAGTTGGGTAAGGAGTTTTGCTTTAAATGTGAGTACTTTCAGGGGGCCTTGGTTCTGAATGAATGGCTTGGTTCTAGGTAGCTTTAGTGTGGTGGCTTTCTTAATTCCTAGCTTTCTGTGGGCTGTAGCATTTGTGTACTATATGTATGAGCAGTGCCCTCCATCTTGTTGAGATGGGGAGATGGAGGCCTTTGTAATCTTTTCTCTTTCCCCAGCCCTGTGGACTTCTTAACTGTATGAATTATATTGGGACACTCGGTTTAATCTCCAATTCAGTAGGTGGCACCTGTGGGTAAGAGTCCAACAAATCCTGAACAATGGAATTATAAATGCTCTGGTGGCCCATACAAGGTGATCTGCCTGCCATTACATGTTGCTTGCAGAAGAAAGCCCACTACAGTGGGGTTTTTGGGGACCTGTTTTTAGCCTCAGCCAATCATGAGAGGCACTCAGAGGTCCCAGGTAATGGATAGGGTCCTTGAGCCCTCAGGGGACTCTTAGTGCACCACAGCTGAGGGGGAATAGGCAAGTGAGACTGCCCAGAATCTCCCAGCTGTGGGATCACTCAGTTCCCCCCATATTCACCCGGCCCCCTGTGGTTCCCAAGAAGCTCCCAATTCCCTGAGGACACTAGTGCTTGGCTTCTGAAGGTAGAGGATCTGTCTGACAGTTTGGGAGCCTGCAGACTGCTGAAGGTGTGAGGGGAGGAAAAACAAACACCCCCCCACCTTACCTTTCCATGGGGCTCCCAATTCCTCTGGGGTCTGTCTCTGCCAGAATCTTGCTCCTTCTTGTTCTGCCCTGCCACTTCCTCCCATGGGATCTGCGGTGGGTCCTGGCACTCTTTCCTCAGAATTACACCTGCATGTGCCTTTTCATCTGAAACTTTCTCTTCTTTCTCAAACAATCTGGAGACGATGTCTCTAGTCAGTCACCATGCCTGTGCCTGTATCCCCTCTGTGCTTTTCCTAGTGAGGACTTGCAAAGATATCTTTAATAGATGATATCATTATGAGCCACATGTTACTCTTTAGAATTCTGATTACCCATTTTTTTCTCCAAGTGGAAATTGGTGGAACACCTCTGTTTCCATTTTTCTCTGTCTGTAGTAGTAAGGTCTCAGCCTTCAGGTAGTGATACATGACCATGTTTAACTAATTAAATAGCTTATTTTGTAGCTATTAAAATTAAACTCTACAGAAGTAGAGACAAAAAATAACTGCAGAGTACATATTAATCAGTATTATTATGGATATGCTATGAACAGAAGTCTCTGTTCTGTCTTATTGTTCTGAATGTTTTTCCTTTTCTTCCTTGATTTAAGTTTATAATTGATTGATTGGGAGTGTCTCTTTTTTTGTTTGTGTGTTTCTCCATCATTCCCCACCTTTTGAAATGGTTTTACACCCACCTAAATTTTTCGTGCAGATTATATTCCTTCAGTATCTGTCCTTTGGATCCCTCCCTGTCTCCATATTTAATTTCAGCTATCTATTTAGTAGCTGTGCATGCCTTTCATTCATCATCATTGCCCAACAGAGTTTATTTCTCTTTCTTGGAAAGACCTGAGTCTATACAGTCTTTTATCTTTATCTTTTTACAAACACAATATAAGCAACTTACAGTATTGGCAATGGCAACGCTTTTACATAAGATACTGCTGAAATCAGAAATCCTACATGTTCCTGGACAAGAGATAATTCATACAAATATAAATCCTGTGAACACACTTCAAAACATGACATATAATTAATTTAAGTTTATTAATGTTAGTTATTTCAATAATGCTCTATACTACCTGGGAAAATTTTTGTCCTAGGTTTTTTTTTAAGAAAATGGTGTAATGGATATCATAGTGTTTGTATAATAATGAAGTAGGAGTGAGGGGAATAATAGTTTCAGGACACCTGCATGAGCTCTCATAATCCTTTCCCCATGAGAAGATGCAGGTTAGCCAATGACCAAATTAAGTGTTGAGTCTCCATCCCTCAGTGATTGTGTCTTCACAACCTGTGCACTTTGTGTTAGATCATACAGGAATGGTGAATATTATACTTAATTTATCTACTTTGATACTCATCATTCTTAAAGCTGTTGCTTTTTGTTCTAGGATGTTCCACAACCAAGATTAACAAAGCTAATGACTGCTTCTCAGCAATCCATGACAAATGGTAAGCTGTTTGAAGACTGCCTGTTCTTGTGTTATTCCTTGTTAATTAGTTACAAATATTTCCGTATATTTTATATTTTTACTGTAGTAGAAGCCAAATGTGATACTGTGAGAACAGAAAATAGAACCATGTTTAAGGACAGGATTTCTGATCATCCAAATGTGGTTGGTGGCCTTCCCACAACACCAGTCAGACTCCAGGGTGTTTATAATCTTTCCATTCAACCACCTGGCCCTGGTCTGAAACCCTCCTTCGAGTCTTCAACTAAGCAAGGTCTTACAGAGGTAAGTTAGTTTAAGAAAAACACCCATTTTCTTCCCCATGCCTTTTTCACATACTACCCCCTGATCCACATCACGGTGACAAGGACCCTAGAAAGCAATGAACGTCCTCAGGATCATAATGAAAACCAGTGTAATCATAAGAGAGAGAAATGTACAGGACTGAG